>OX451737.1:61746764-61756764 GCA_948472305.1 Vicia faba | reverse complement strand
TTTAGGATCTAGGGTTTAAGCTTTAGGGTTTAGGGTTTATGGTTTAGGGTTTAGGGTTGAAAGGTTTAGGGATAAGGGTTTGGGGTTTATGGTTGACAGCTTAGGGTTGAGGGTTTGGGGTTTATGGTTTAAGGTTTAGGGTTTTGGGTTTTGGGTTTTTGGACTTTTAGGGTTTTATGGATTTGGGTTTAGGATTTTAGGGTTTATGGTTTATGGTTTAGGGTTTATGGTTTAGTGTTTAGGGTTTAAGGTTTAGGATTAATGGTTTAGGGATTAGGGTTTAAAGTTTAGGGTTTATGATTTAGGGTTTAGTATTTAGGGTTTAGGGTTTTAGGGTCTAGAATTTAGGATTTAGGATCCAGGGTTTAAGCTTTAGGGGTTAGGGTTTATTGTTTAGGGTTTGGGGTTGAAAGGTTTAGGGATAAGGGTTTGGGGTTCATGGTTTACGGCTTAGGGTTTGGGGTTTATGGTTTAAGATTTAGGGTTTAGGGTATAAGTTTAGGGTTTATGGGAGTTTCAGGGTTTTATGGATTTGGGTTTAGGATTTTAGGGTTTATGATTTAGGGTTTAGGGTTTAGGGGTTAGGGTTTATGGTTTAGTGTTTAGGGTTAGAGGGTTTAGGGTTTAGGTTTAGGGTTTAGGGTTTAGGGTTTAGGATTAGGGATTAGGGTTTAGGGTTTAGGGTTTAGGGTTTAGCGTTTAGGGTTTAGGGTTAAGAGTTTAGGTTTAGGGTTTAGTATTTAGGGTTTAGGGTTTTAGGGTCTAGAATTTAGGATTTAGGATCCAGGGTTTAAGCTTTAGGGGTTAGGGTTTGTTGTTTAGGGTTTAGGGTTGAAAGGTTTAGGGATAAGGGTTTGGGGTTTATGGTTTACAGCTTAGGGTTTAGGGTTTGGGGTTTATGGTTTAAGATTTAGGGTTTAGTGTTTAGGTTTAGGGTTTATGGGAGTTTTAGGGTTTTATGGATTTGGGTTTAGGATTTTAGGGTTTAGGATTTAGGGTTTATGGTTTATGGTTTAGGGTTTAGGGTTAGCGTTTAGGGTTTAGGGTTTATGGTTAGGGTTTAGGGTTTAAGGTTTAGTGTTTAGGGTTTATGGTTTAGGGTTTAGCTTTAGGGTTTAGTATTTAGGTTTTAGGGTTAATGGTTTAGGGATTAGGGTTTAGGGTTTAGGGTTTTAGATTTAGGGTTTAGTATTTAGGGTTTAGGGTTTTAGGGTCTAGAATTTAAGATTTAGGATCCAGGGTTTGAGCTTTAGGGGTTAGGGTTTATTGTTTAGAGTTTAGGGTTGAAAGGTTTAGGGATAAGGGTTTGGGGTTTATGGTTTAGGGTTTATGGTTTAGGGTTTGGGGTTTATGGTTTAAGGTTTAGTGTTTAGGGTTTAGGGGTTAGGGTTTAGGGGTTAGGGTTTATGGTTTAGTGTTTAGGGTTAGAGGGTTTAGGGTTTAGGATTAGGGTTTAAGGTTTAGGGTTTAGGGTTTAGGATTAGAGATTAGGGTTTAGGGTTAAGGGTTTAGGGTTAAGGGTTTAGGTTTAGGGTTTATTATTTAGGGTTTAGGGTTAATGGTTTAGGGATTAGGGTTTAGTGTTTAAGATTTAGGGTTTAGTATTTAGGGTTTAGGGTTTTAGGGTCTAGAATTTAGGATTTAGGATCCAGGGTTTAAGCTTTAGGGGTTAGGGTTTATTGTTTAGGGTTTAGGGATGAAAGGTTTAGGGATAAGGGTTTGGAGTTTATGGTTTACGGCTTAGGGTTTAGGGTTTGGGGTTTATGGTTTAAGATTTAGGGTTTAGGGTTTAGGTTTAGGGTTTATGGGAGTTTTATGGTTTTATGGATTTGGGTTTAGGATTTTAGGGTTTATGGTTTATGGTTTAGGGTTTAGGGTTAGCGTTTAGGGTTTAGGGTTTAGGGTTAGGGTTTAGGGTTTAGGGTTTAGGGTTTATGGTTTAGGGTTTAGGGTTTAGTATTTAGGGTTTAGGGTTAATGGTTTAGGGATTAGGGTTTAGGGTTTAGGGTTTAGTATTTAGGGTTTAGGGTTTTAGGGTCTAAAATTTAGCATTTAGGATCTAGGGTTTAAGCTTTAGGGGTTAGGGTTTATGGTTTAGGGTTTAGGGTTTAAAGGTTTAGGGTTTAATGTTTAGGGTTTAACGCTTAGGGTTTAGGGTTTGGGGTTTATGGTTTAATGTTAAGGGTTTAGGGTTTAGGGTTTATGGGAGTTTTAGGGTTTTATGGATTTGGGTTTAGGATTTTAGGATTTTGGGTTTAGGTTTATGGTTTAGGGTTTAGTTTAGGGTATATGGTTTAGGGTTTAGGGTTAGGTTTTAGTGTTTAGGGTTTAGAGTATAGGGTTTATGGGACAGGGCTTAGGGTTTATGGTTTTAGGGTTATAGGGTTTTAGGTTTTGGGTTTTAGGGTTTAGTGTTTTGGGTTTGGGGTTTTGGGTTTAAGTTTTAGTGTTTAGTATTTAGGGTTTAGGGTTCAGGATTTAGGATTTAGGGTCTAGGGTTTAGGGTCTACACTTTAGGGGTTAGGGGTTAGGGTTTAGGGTTTAGGGGTTAGGGTTTATGGTTTAGTGTTTAGGGTTAAAGGGTTTTGGGTTTAGGTTTAGGGTTTAAGGTTTAGGGTTTAGGGTTTAGGTTTAGGGATTAGGGTTTAGGGTTTAGGGTTTAGGATTTAGGGTTTAGGGTTTAGGGATTAAGGTTTAGGGTTTAGGGTTAGGGTTTAGGGTTTAGGGTTTATGTTTTAGGGTTTAGGGATCAGGGTTTAGGGTTTAGGGTTTAGCTTAGGGTTTAGTATTTAGGGTTAATGGTTTAGGGATTAGGGTTTAGGGTTTAAGATTTAAGGGTTTAGTATTTAGGGTTTAGGGTTTTAAGGTCTAGAATTTAGGATTTAGGATCTAGGGTTTAAGCTTTAGGGGTTAGGGTTTAGGGTTTAGGGTTTAGGGATTAAGGTTTAGGGTTTAGGGTTAGGGTTTAGGGTTTAGGGTTTATGTTTTAGGGTTTAGGGATCAGGGTTTAGGGTTTAGGGTTTAGCTTAGGGTTTAGTATTTAGGGTTAATGGTTTAGGGATTAGGGTTTAGGGTTTAAGATTTAAGGGTTTAGTATTTAGGGTTTAGGGTTTTAAGGTCTAGAATTTAGGATTTAGGATCTAGGGTTTAAGCTTTAGGGGTTAGGGTTTATGGTTTAAGGTTTAGTGTTGAAAGGTATAGGGATAAGGGTTTGGGGTTTATGGTTTACGGCTTAGGTTTTAGGGTTTGGGGATTATGGTTTAAGGTTTAGGGTTTAGGGTTTAGGGTTTATGTGAGTTTTAGGGTTTTATGGATTTGGATTTAGGATTTTAGGGTTTAGGGTTTGGGGTTTATGGTTTAGGGTTAGCGTTTAGGGTTTATGGTTTAGGTTTAGGTTTAGGGTTTAGGGTTTAGGGTTTAGTGTTTAGCTTTAGGGTTTAGTATTTAGGGTTTAGGGTTAATGGTTTAGGGATTAGGGTTTAGGGTTTAAGATTTAGGGTTTAGTATTTAGTATTTAGGGTTTAGGGTTTTAGGGTCTAAAATTTAGGATTTAGGATCTAGGGTTTAAGCTTTAGGGTTTAGGGTTTATGGTTTAGGGTTTAGGGTTGAAAGGTTTAGGGATAAGGGTTTGGGGTTTATGGTTGACAGCTTAGGGTTGAGGGTTTGGGGTTTATGGTTTAAGGTTTAGGGTTTTGGGTTTTGGGTTTTTGGACTTTTAGGGTTTTATGGATTTGGGTTTAGGATTTTAGGGTTTATGGTTTATGGTTTAGGGTTTATGGTTTAGTGTTTAGGGTTTAAGGTTTAGGATTAATGGTTTAGGGATTAGGGTTTAAAGTTTAGGGTTTATGATTTAGGGTTTAGTATTTAGGGTTTAGGGTTTTAGGGTCTAGAATTTAGGATTTAGGATCCAGGGTTTAAGCTTTAGGGGTTAGGGTTTATTGTTTAGGGTTTGGGGTTGAAAGGTTTAGGGATAAGGGTTTGGGGTTCATGGTTTACGGCTTAGGGTTTGGGGTTTATGGTTTAAGATTTAGGGTTTAGGGTATAAGTTTAGGGTTTATGGGAGTTTCAGGGTTTTATGGATTTGGGTTTAGGATTTTAGGGTTTAGGATTTAGGGTTTAGGGTTTAGGGGTTAGGGTTTATGGTTTAGTGTTTAGGGTTAGAGGGTTTAGGGTTTAGGTTTAGGGTTTAGGGTTTAGGGTTTAGGATTAGGGATTAGGGTTTAGGGTTTAGGGTTTAGGGTTTAGCGTTTAGGGTTTAGGGTTAAGAGTTTAGGTTTAGGGTTTAGTATTTAGGGTTTAGGGTTTTAGGGTCTAGAATTTAGGATTTAGGATCCAGGGTTTAAGCTTTAGGGGTTAGGGTTTGTTGTTTAGGGTTTAGGGTTGAAAGGTTTAGGGATAAGGGTTTGGGGTTTATGGTTTACAGCTTAGGGTTTAGGGTTTGGGGTTTATGGTTTAAGATTTAGGGTTTAGTGTTTAGGTTTAGGGTTTATGGGAGTTTTAGGGTTTTATGGATTTGGGTTTAGGATTTTAGGGTTTAGGATTTAGGGTTTATGGTTTATGGTTTAGGGTTTAGGGTTAGCGTTTAGGGTTTAGGGTTTATGGTTAGGGTTTAGGGTTTAAGGTTTAGTGTTTAGGGTTTATGGTTTAGGGTTTAGCTTTAGGGTTTAGTATTTAGGTTTTAGGGTTAATGGTTTAGGGATTAGGGTTTAGGGTTTAGGGTTTTAGATTTAGGGTTTAGTATTTAGGGTTTAGGGTTTTAGGGTCTAGAATTTAAGATTTAGGATCCAGGGTTTGAGCTTTAGGGGTTAGGGTTTATTGTTTAGAGTTTAGGGTTGAAAGGTTTAGGGATAAGGGTTTGGGGTTTATGGTTTAGGGTTTATGGTTTAGGGTTTGGGGTTTATGGTTTAAGGTTTAGTGTTTAGGGTTTAGGGGTTAGGGTTTAGGGGTTAGGGTTTATGGTTTAGTGTTTAGGGTTAGAGGGTTTAGGGTTTAGGATTAGGGTTTAAGGTTTAGGGTTTAGGGTTTAGGATTAGAGATTAGGGTTTAGGGTTAAGGGTTTAGGGTTAAGGGTTTAGGTTTAGGGTTTAGTATTTAGGGTTTAGGGTTAATGGTTTAGGGATTAGGGTTTAGTGTTTAAGATTTAGGGTTTAGTATTTAGGGTTTAGGGTTTTAGGGTCTAGAATTTAGGATTTAGGATCCAGGGTTTAAGCTTTAGGGGTTAGGGTTTATTGTTTAGGGTTTAGGGATGAAAGGTTTAGGGATAAGGGTTTGGAGTTTATGGTTTACGGCTTAGGGTTTAGGGTTTGGGGTTTATGGTTTAAGATTTAGGGTTTAGGGTTTAGGTTTAGGGTTTATGGGAGTTTTATGGTTTTATGGATTTGGGTTTAGGATTTTAGGGTTTATGGTTTATGGTTTAGGGTTTAGGGTTAGCGTTTAGGGTTTAGGGTTTAGGGTTAGGGTTTAGGGTTTAGGGTTTAGGGTTTATGGTTTAGGGTTTAGGGTTTAGTATTTAGGGTTTAGGGTTAATGGTTTAGGGATTAGGGTTTAGGGTTTAGGGTTTAGGGTTTAGTATTTAGGGTTTAGGGTTTTAGGGTCTAAAATTTAGCATTTAGGATCTAGGGTTTAAGCTTTAGGGGTTAGGGTTTATGGTTTAGGGTTTAGGGTTTAAAGGTTTAGGGTTTAAAGGTTTAGGGTTTAATGTTTAGGGTTTAACGCTTAGGGTTTAGGGTTTGGGGTTTATGGTTTAATGTTAAGGGTTTAGGGTTTAGGGTTTATGGGAGTTTTAGGGTTTTATGGATTTGGGTTTAGGATTTTAGGATTTAGGGTTTAGGTTTATGGTTTAGGGTTTAGTGTTTAGGGTATATGGTTTAGGGTTTAGGGTTAGGTTTTAGTGTTTAGGGTTTAGAGTATAGGGTTTATGGGACAGGGCTTAGGGTTTATGGTTTTAGGGTTATAGGGTTTTAGGTTTTGGGTTTTAGGGTTTAGTGTTTTGGGTTTGGGGTTTTGGGTTTAAGTTTTAGTGTTTAGTATTTAGGGTTTAGGGTTCAGGATTTAGGATTTAGGGTCTAGGGTTTAGGGTCTACACTTTAGGGGTTAGGGGTTAGGGTTTAGGGTTTAGGGGTTAGGGTTTATGGTTTAGTGTTTAGGGTTAAAGGGTTTTGGGTTTAGGTTTAGGGTTTAAGGTTTAGGGTTTAGGGTTTAGGTTTAGGGATTAGGGTTTAGGGTTTAGGGTTTAGGATTTAGGGTTTAGGGTTTAGGGTTTAGGGATTAAGGTTTAGGGTTTAGGGTTAGGGTTTAGGGTTTAGGGTTTATGTTTTAGGGTTTAGGGATCAGGGTTTAGGGTTTAGGGTTTAGCTTAGGGTTTAGTATTTAGGGTTAATGGTTTAGGGATTAGGGTTTAGGGTTTAAGATTTAAGGGTTTAGTATTTAGGGTTTAGGGTTTTAAGGTCTAGAATTTAGGATTTAGGATCTAGGGTTTAAGCTTTAGGGGTTAGGGTTTATGGTTTAAGGTTTAGTGTTGAAAGGTATAGGGATAAGGGTTTGGGGTTTATGGTTTACGGCTTAGGTTTTAGGGTTTGGGGATTATGGTTTAAGGTTTAGGGTTTAGGGTTTAGGGTTTATGTGAGTTTTAGGGTTTTATGGATTTGGATTTAGGATTTTAGGGTTTAGGGTTTGGGGTTTATGGTTTAGGGTTAGCGTTTAGGGTTTATGGTTTATGGTTTAGGTTTAGGTTTAGGGTTTAGGGTTTAGTGTTTAGCTTTAGGGTTTAGTATTTAGGGTTTAGGGTTAATGGTTTAGGGATTAGGGTTTAGGGTTTAGGGTTTAAGATTTAGGGTTTAGTATTTAGGGTTTAGGGTTTTAGGGTCTAAAATTTAGGATTTAGGATCTAGGGTTTAAGCTTTAGGGTTTAGGGTTTATGGTTTAGGGTTGAAAGGTTTAGGGATAAGGGTTTGGGGTTTATGGTTGACAGCTTAGGGTTGAGGGTTTGGGGTTTATGGTTTAAGGTTTAGGGTTTAGGGTTTAGGGTGTTGGGTTTTGGGTTTTTGGACTTTTAGGGTTTTATGGATTTGGGTTTAGGATTTTAGGGTTTATAGTTTATGGTTTAGGGTTTATGGTTTAGTGTTTATGGTTTAAGGTTTAGGGTTAATGGTTTAGGGATTAGGGTTTAAAGTTTAGGGTTTATGATTTAGGGTTTAGTATTTAGGGTTTAGGGTTTTAGGGTCTAGAATTTAGGATTTAGGATCCAGGGTTTAAGCTTTAGGGGTTAGGGTTTATTGTTTAGGGTTTGAGGTTGAAAGGTTTAGGGATAAGGGTTTGGGGTTCATGGTTTACGGCTTAGGGTTTGGGGTTTATGGTTTAAGATTTAGGGTTTAGGGTTTAAGTTTAGGGTTTATGGGAGTTTCAGAGTTTTATGGATTTGGGTTTAGGATTTTAGGGTTTAGGATTTAGGGTTTAGGGTTTAGGGTTTAGGGGTTAGGGTTTATGGTTTAGTGTTTAGGGTTAGAGGGTTTAGGGTTTAGGTTTAGGGTTTAGGGTTTAGGGTTTAGGATTAGGGATTAGGGTTTAGGGTTTAGGGTTTAGGGTTTAGGGTTTAGGGTTTAGGGTTTAGCGTTTAGGGTTTAGGATTAAGAGTTTAGGTTTAGGGTTTAGTATTTAGGGTTTAAGGTTTTAGGGTCTAGAATTTAGGATTTAGGATCCAGGGTTTAAGCTTTAGGGGTTAGGGTTTGTTGTTTAGGGTTTAGGGTTGAAAGGTTTAGGGATAAGGGTTTGGGGTTTATGGTTTACAGCTTAGGGTTTAGGGTTTGGGGTTTATGGTTTAAGATTTAGGGTTTAGTGTTTAGGTTTAGGGTTTATGGGAGTTTTAAGGTTTTATGGATTTGGGTTTAGGATTTTAGGGTTTAGGATTTAGGGTTTATGGTTTATGGTTTAGGGTTTAGGGTTAGCGTTTAGGGTTTAGGGTTTATGGTTAGGGTTTAGGGTTTAGGGTTTAGTGTTTAGGGTTTATGGTTTAGGGTTTAGCTTTAGGGTTTAGTATTTAGGTTTTAGGGTTAATGGTTTAGGGATTAGGGTTTAGGGTTTAGGGTTTTAGATTTAGGGTTTAGTATTTAGGGTTTAGTATTTAGGGTTTAGGGTTTTAGGGTCTAGAATTTAAGATTTAGGATCCAGGGTTTGAGCTTTAGGGGTTAGGGTTTATTGTTTAGAGTTTAGGGTTGAAAGGTTTAGGGATAAGGGTTTGGGGTTTATGGTTTAGGGTTTATGGTTTAGGGTTTGGGGTTTATGGTTTAAGGTTTAGTGTTTAGGGTTTAGGGTTTATGGGAGTTTTAGGGTTTTATGAATTTCGGTTTAGGATTTTAGGATTTAGGGTTTAGGGTTTATGGTTTAGGGTTTAGTGTTTAGGGTTTAGGGTTTAGGGTTAGGTTTTAGACTAGGGTTTAGAGTATCCGGTTTATGGGACAAGGCTTAGGGTTTATGGTTTTAGGGTTATAGGGTTTTAGGTTATAGGTTTTAGAGTTTAGTTTTTAGGGTTTGGGGTTTAGGGTTTAAGGTTTAGTGTTTAGTATTTAGGGTTTAGGATTTATGATTTAGGATTTAGGGTCTATGGTTTAGGGTCTACACTTTAGGGTTTAGGGTTTAGGGTTTAGGGGTGAGGGTTTATGGTTTAGTGTTTAGGGTTAGTGGGTTTTGGGTTTAGGTTTAGGGTTTAAGGTTTAGGGTTTAAGGTTTAGGGTTTAGGGTTTAGGATTAGGGATTAGGGTTTATGGTTTAGGGTTAAAGGTTTAGGTTTAGGGTTTAGTATTTAAGGTTTAGGGTTAATGGTTTAGGGATTAGGGTTTAGGGTTTAGGGTTTAAGATTTATGGTTTAGTATTTAGGGTTTAGGGTTTTAGGGTCTAGAATTTCGGATTTTGGATCCAGGGTTTAAGCTTTAGGGGTTAGGGTTTATTGTTTAGGGTTGAAAGGTTTAGGGATAAGGGTTTTGGAGTTTATGGTTTACGGCTTAGGGTTTAGGGTTTGGGGTTTATGGTTTAAGATTTAGGGTTTAGGGTTTAGGTTTAGGGTTTATGGGAGTTTTAGGGTTTTCTGGATTTGGGTTTAGGATTTTAGGGTTTAGGATTTAGGGTTTATGGTTTATGGTTTAGGGTTTAGGGTTAGCGTTTAGGGTTTTGGGTTTATGGTTAGGGTTTAGGGTTTAGGGTTTAGGGTTTAGTGTTTAGGGTTTAGGGTTTAGGGTTTAGGGTTTAGCTTTAGGGTTTAGTATTTAGGGTTTAGGGTTAATGGTTTAGGGATTAGGGTTTAGGGTTTAGGGTTTTAGGGTCTAGAATTTAGGATTTAGGATCCAGGGTTTAAGCTTTAGGGGTTAGGGTTTGTTGTTTAGGGTTTAGGGTTGAAAGGTTTAGGGATAAGGGTTTGGGGTTTATGGTTTACAGCTTAGGGTTTAGGGTTTGGGGTTTATGGTTTAAGATTTAGGGTTTAGTGTTTAGGTTTAGGGTTTATGGGAGTTTTATGGTTTTATGGATTTGGGTTTAGGATTTTAGGGTTTATGGTTTATGGTTTAGGGTTTAGGGTTAGCGTTTAGGGTTTAGGGTTTATGGTTAGGGTTTAGGGTTTAGGGTTTAGGGTTTAGGGTTTAGGGTTTAGGGTTTAGCTTTAAGGTTTAGTATTTAGGGTTTAGGGTTAATGGTTTAGGGATTAGGGTTTAGGGTTTAAGATTTAGGGTTTAGTATTTAGGGTTTAGGGTTTTAGGGTCTAAAATTTAGCATTTAGGATCTAGGGTTTAAGCTTTAGGGGTTAGGGTTTATGGTTTAGGGTTTAGGGTTTAAAGGTTTAGGGTTTAATGTTTAGGGTTTAACCCTTAGGGTTTAGGGTTTGGGGTTTATGGTTTAATGTTAAGGGTTTAGGGTTTAGGGTTTATGGGAGTTTTAGGGTTTTATGGATTTGGGTTTAGGATTTTAGGATTTAGGGTTTAGGTTTATGGTTTAGGGTTTAGTGTTTAGGGTATAT
>OX451737.1:61741764-61744264 GCA_948472305.1 Vicia faba | reverse complement strand
GTTTAGTGTTTAGGGTTTAGGGTTTAGGGTTTAGGGTTAGGTTTTAGACTAGGGTTTAGAGTATCCGGTTTATGGGACAAGGCTTAGGGTTTATGGTTTTAGGGTTATAGGGTTTTAGGTTATAGGTTTTAGGGTTTAGTGTTTAGGGTTTGGGGTTTAGGGTTTAAGGTTTAGTGTTTAGTATTTAGGGTTTAGGATTCATGATTTAGGATTTAGGGTCTATGGTTTAGGGTCTACACTTTAGGGTTTAGGGTTTAGGTTTTAGGGGTGAGGGTTTATGGTTTAGTGTTTAGGGTTAGTGGGTTTTGGGTTTAGGTTTAGGGTTTAAGGTTTAGGGTTTAAGGTTTAGGGTTTAGGGTTTAGGATTAGGGATTAGGGTTTATGGTTTAGGGTTAAAGGTTTAGGTTTAGGGTTTAGTATTTAAGGTTTAGGGTTAATAGTTTAGGGATTAGGGTTTAGGGTTTAGGGTTTAAGATTTAGGGTTTAGTATTTAGGGTTTAGGGTTTTAGGGTCTAGAATTTAGGATTTTGGATCCAGGGTTTAAGCTTTAGGGGTTAGGGTTTATTGTTTAGGGTTGAAAGGTTTAGGGATAAGGGTTTTGGAGTTTATGGTTTACGGCTTAGGGTTTAGGGTTTGGGGTTTATGGTTTAAGATTTAGGGTTTAGGGTTTAGGTTTAGGGTTTATGGGAGTTTTAGGGTTTTCTGGATTTGGGTTTAGGATTTTAGGGTTTAGGATTTAGGGTTTATGGTTTATGGTTTAGGGTTTAGGGTTAGCGTTTAGGGTTTTGGGTTTATGGTTAGGGTTTAGGGTTTAGGGTTTAGGGTTTAGTGTTTAGGGTTTAGGGTTTAGGGTTTAGGGTTTAGCTTTAGGGTTTAGTATTTAGGGTTTAGGGTTAATGGTTTAGGGATTAGGGTTTAGGGTTTAAGATTTAGGGTTTAGGGTTTTAGGGTCTAAAATTTAGGATTTAGGATCTAGGGTTTAGGTTTTAGGGGTTAGGGTTTATGGTTTAGGGTTTAGGGTTTAAAGGTTTAGGGATAAGGGTTTGAGGTTTATGGTTTAAGGCTTAGGGTTTAAGGTTTGGGGTTTATGGTTTAATGTTTAGGGTTTAGGGTTTAGGGTTTATGGGAGTTTTAGGGTTTTATGGATTTGGGTTTAGGATTTAGGGTTTAGGTTTATGGTTTAGGGTTTAAGGTTTAGTGTTTTGGGTATAGAGTTTAGGGTTTAGGGTTAGGTTTTAGGGTTTAGGGTTTAGAGTATAGGGTTTATGGGACAGGGCTTAGGGTTTATGGTTTTAGGGTTATATGGTTTTAGGTTTTGGGTTTTAGGGTTTGGGGTTTTGGGTTTAAGGTTTAGTGTTTAGTATTTAGGGTTTAGGGTTCAAGATTTGGGATTTAGGGTTTAGGGTTTAGGGTCTACACTTTAGGGGTTAGGGTTTATGGTTTAGGGTTTAGGGGTTAGGGTTTATGGTTTAGTGTTTAGGGTTAAAGGGTTTTGGGTTTAGGTTTAGGGTTTAAGGTTTAGGGTTTGGGGTTTAGGTTTAGGGATTAGGGTTTAGGGTTTAGGATTTAGGGTTTAGATATTAAGGTTTAGGGTTTAGGGTTAGGGTTTAGGGTTTAGGGTTTATGGTTTAGGGTTTAGGGTTTAGGGATTAGGGTTTAGGGTTTAGCTTTAGGTTTAGTATTTAGGGTTTAGGGTTAATGGTTTAGGGTTTAGGGTTTAGGGTTTAAGATTTAAGGGTCTAGAATTTAGGATTTAGGATCTAGGGTTTAAGCTTTAGGGGTTAGGGCTTATGGTTTAAGGTTTAGTGTTGAAAGGTTTAGGGATAAGGGTTTGGGGTTTATGGTTTACGGCTTAGGTTTTAGGGTTTGGGGATTATGGTTTAAGGTTTAGGGTTTAGGGTTTAGGTTTAGGGTTTAGTGTTTATGTGACTTTTAGGGTTTTATGGATTTGGATTTAGGATTTTAGGGTTTAGGGTTAGCGTTTAGGGTTTAGGGTTTATGGTTTATGGTTTATGGTTCAGGTTTAGGGTTTAGGGTTTAGGGTTTAGGGTTTAGCTTTAGGGTTTAGTATTTAGGGTTTAGGGTTAATGGTTTAGGGATTAGGGTTTAGGGTTTAAGATTTAGGGTTTAGTATTTAGGGTTTAGGGTTTTATGGTCTAGAATTTAGGATTTAGGGTCCATGGTTTAAGCTTTAAGGGTTTGGTGTTTATGGTTTACGGCTTAGGGTTTAGGGTTTGGGGTTTATGGTTTAAGATTTCGGGTTTAGGGTTTAGGTTTAGGGTTTATGGGAGTTTTAGGGTTTTATGGATTTGGGTTTAGGATTTAGGGTTTATGGTTTAGGGTTTAGGGTTTAGGGTTAGCGTTTAGGATTTAGGGTTTATGGTTAGGGTTTAAGGTTTAGGGTTTAGGGTTTAGTGTTTAGGGTTTATAGTTTAGGCTTTAGGGTTTAGGGTTTAGCTTTAGGGTTTAGTATTTAGGGTTTAGGGTTAATGGTTTAGGG
>OX451737.1:61736764-61739264 GCA_948472305.1 Vicia faba | reverse complement strand
AGGGGTTAGGGTTTGTTGTTTAGGGTTTAGGGTTGAAAGGTTTAGGGATAAGGGTTTGGGGTTTATGGTTTACAGCTTAGGGTTTAGGGTTTGGGGTTTATGGTTTAAGATTTAGGGTTTAGTGTTTAGGTTTAGGGTTTATGGGAGTTTTAAGGTTTTATGGATTTGGGTTTAGGATTTTAGGGTTTAGGATTTAGGGTTTATGGTTTATGGTTTAGGGTTTAGGGTTAGCGTTTAGGGTTTAGGGTTTATGGTTAGGGTTTAGGGTTTAGGGTTTAGTGTTTAGGGTTTATGGTTTAGGGTTTAGCTTTAGGGTTTAGTATTTAGGTTTTAGGGTTAATGGTTTAGGGATTAGGGTTTAGGGTTTAGGGTTTTAGATTTAGGGTTTAGTATTTAGGGTTTAGTATTTAGGGTTTAGGGTTTTAGGGTCTAGAATTTAAGATTTAGGATCCAGGGTTTGAGCTTTAGGGGTTAGGGTTTATTGTTTAGAGTTTAGGGTTGAAAGGTTTAGGGATAAGGGTTTGGGGTTTATGGTTTAGGGTTTATGGTTTAGGGTTTGGGGTTTATGGTTTAAGGTTTAGTGTTTAGGGTTTAGGGTTTATGGGAGTTTTAGGGTTTTATGAATTTCGGTTTAGGATTTTAGGATTTAGGGTTTAGGGTTTATGGTTTAGGGTTTAGTGTTTAGGGTTTAGGGTTTAGGGTTAGGTTTTAGACTAGGGTTTAGAGTATCCGGTTTATGGGACAAGGCTTAGGGTTTATGGTTTTATGGTTATAGGGTTTTAGGTTATAGGTTTTAGAGTTTAGTGTTTAGGGTTTGGGGTTTAGGGTTTAAGGTTTAGTGTTTAGTATTTAGGGTTTAGGATTTATGATTTAGGATTTAGGGTCTATGGTTTAGGGTCTACACTTTAGGGTTTAGGGTTTAGGGTTTAGGGGTGAGGGTTTATGGTTTAGTGTTTAGGGTTAGTGGGTTTTGGGTTTAGGTTTAGGGTTTAAGGTTTAGGGTTTAAGGTTTAGGGTTTAGGGTTTAGGATTAGGGATTAGGGTTTATGGTTTAGGGTTAAAGGTTTAGGTTTAGGGTTTAGTATTTAAGGTTTTAGTGTTAATGGTTTAGGGATTAGGGTTTAGGGTTTAGGGTTTAAGATTTATGGTTTAGTATTTAGGGTTTAGGGTTTTAGGGTCTAGAATTTCGGATTTTGGATCCAGGGTTTAAGCTTTAGGGGTTAGGGTTTATTGTTTAGGGTTGAAAGGTTTAGGGATAAGGGTTTTGGAGTTTATGGTTTACGGCTTAGGGTTTAGGGTTTGGGGTTTATGGTTTAAGATTTAGGGTTTAGGGTTTAGGTTTAGGGTTTATGGGAGTTTTAGGGTTTTCTGGATTTGGGTTTAGGATTTTAGGGTTTAGGATTTAGGGTTTATGGTTTATGGTTTAGGGTTTAGGGTTAGCGTTTAGGGTTTTGGGTTTATGGTTAGGGTTTAGGGTTTAGGGTTTAGGGTTTAGTGTTTAGGGTTTAGGGTTTAGGGTTTAGGGTTTAGCTTTAGGGTTTAGTATTTAGGGTTTAGGGTTAATGGTTTAGGGATTAGGGTTTAGGGTTTAGGGTTTTAGGGTCTAGAATTTAGGATTTAGGATCCAGGGTTTAAGCTTTAGGGGTTAGGGTTTGTTGTTTAGGGTTTAGGGTTGAAAGGTTTAGGGATAAGGGTTTGGGGTTTATGGTTTACAGCTTAGGGTTTAGGGTTTGGGGTTTATGGTTTAAGATTTAGGGTTTAGTGTTTAGGTTTAGGGTTTATGGGAGTTTTATGGTTTTATGGATTTGGGTTTAGGATTTTAGGGTTTATGGTTTATGGTTTAGGGTTTAGGGTTAGCGTTTAGGGTTTAGGGTTTATGGTTAGGGTTTAGGGTTTATGGTTTAGGGTTTAGGGTTTAGGGTTTAGCTTTAAGGTTTAGTATTTAGGGTTTAGGGTTAATGGTTTAGGGATTAGGGTTTAGGGTTTAAGATTTAGGGTTTAGTATTTAGGGTTTAGGGTTTTAGGGTCTAAAATTTAGCATTTAGGATCTAGGGTTTAAGCTTTAGGGGTTAGGGTTTATGGTTTAGGGTTTAGGGTTTAAAGGTTTAGGGTTTAATGTTTAGGGTTTAACCCTTAGGGTTTAGGGTTTGGGGTTTATGGTTTAATGTTAAGGGTTTAGGGTTTAGGGTTTATGGGAGTTTTAGGGTTTTATGGATTTGGGTTTAGGATTTTAGGATTTAGGGTTTAGGTTTATGGTTTAGGGTTTAGTGTTTAGGGTATATGGTTTAGGGTTAGGTTTTAGTGTTTAGGGTTTAGAGTATAGGGTTTATGGGACAGGGCTTAGGGTTTATGGTTTTAGGGTTATAGGGTTTTAGGTTTTGGGTTTTAGGGTTTAGTGTTTTGGGTTTTGGGTTTAAGTTTTAGTGTTTAGTATTTAGGGTTTAGGGTTCAGGATTTAGGATTTAGGGTCTAGGGTTTAGGGTCTACACTTTAGGGGTTA
>OX451737.1:61539264-61731764 GCA_948472305.1 Vicia faba | reverse complement strand
GGATTTAGGATCCAGGGTTTAAGCTTTAGGGGTTAGGGTTTGTTGTTTAGGGTTTAGGGTTGAAAGGTTTAGGGATAAGGGTTTGGGGTTTATGGTTTACAGCTTAGGGTTTAGGGTTTGGGGTTTATGGTTTAAGATTTAGGGTTTAGTGTTTAGGTTTAGGGTTTATGGGAGTTTTAAGGTTTTATGGATTTGGGTTTAGGATTTTAGGGTTTAGGATTTAGGGTTTATGGTTTATGGTTTAGGGTTTAGGGTTAGCGTTTAGGGTTTAGGGTTTATGGTTAGGGTTTAGGGTTTAGGGTTTAGTGTTTAGGGTTTATGGTTTAGGGTTTAGCTTTAGGGTTTAGTATTTAGGTTTTAGGGTTAATGGTTTAGGGATTAGGGTTTAGGGTTTAGGGTTTTAGATTTAGGGTTTAGTATTTAGGGTTTAGGGTTTTAGGGTCTAGAATTTAAGATTTAGGATCCAGGGTTTGAGCTTTAGGGGTTAGGGTTTATTGTTTAGAGTTTAGGGTTGAAAGGTTTAGGGATAAGGGTTTGGGGTTTATGGTTTAGGGTTTATGGTTTAGGGTTTGGGGTTTATGGTTTAAGGTTTAGTGTTTAGGGTTTAGGGTTTATGGGAGTTTTAGGGTTTTATGGATTTCGGTTTAGGATTTTAGGATTTAGGGTTTAGGGTTTATGGTTTAGGGTTTAGTGTTTAGGGTTTAGGGTTTAGGGTTTAGGGTTAGGTTTTAGACTAGGGTTTAGAGTATCCGGTTTATGGGACAAGGCTTAGGGTTTGTGGTTTTAGGGTTATAGGGTTTTAGGTTATAGGTTTTAGGGTTTAGTGTTTAGGGTTTGGGGTTTAGGGTTTAAGGTTTAGTGTTTAGTATTTAGGGTTTAGGATTCATGATTTAGGATTTAGGGTCTATGGTTTAGGGTCTACACTTTAGGGTTTAGGGTTTAGGTTTTAGGGGTGAGGGTTTATGGTTTAGTGTTTAGGGTTAGTGGGTTTTGGGTTTAGGTTTAGGGTTTAAGGTTTAGGGTTTAAGGTTTAGGGTTTAGGGTTTAGGATTAGGGATTAGGGTTTATGGTTTAGGGTTAAAGGTTTAGGTTTAGGGTTTAGTATTTAAGGTTTAGGGTTAATGGTTTAGGGATTAGGGTTTAGGGTTTAGGGTTTAAGATTTAGGGTTTAGTATTTAGGGTTTAGGGTTTTAGGGTCTAGAATTTAGGATTTTGGATCCAGGGTTTAAGCTTTAGGGGTTAGGGTTTATTGTTTAGGGTTGAAAGGTTTAGGGATAAGGGTTTTGGAGTTTATGGTTTACGGCTTAGGGTTTAGGGTTTGGGGTTTATGGTTTAAGATTTAGGGTTTAGGGTTTAGGTTTAGGGTTTATGGGAGTTTTAGGGTTTTCTGGATTTGGGTTTAGGAGTTTAGGGTTTAGGATTTAGGGTTTATGGTTTATGGTTTAGGGTTTAGGGTTAGCGTTTAGGGTTTTGGGTTTATGGTTAGGGTTTAGGGTTTAGGGTTTAGGGTTTAGTGTTTAGGGTTTAGGGTTTAGGGTTTAGGGTTTAGCTTTAGGGTTTAGTATTTAGGGTTTAGGGTTAATGGTTTAGGGATTAGGGTTTAGGGTTTAAGATTTAGGGTTTAGGGTTTTAGGGTCTAAAATTTAGGATTTAGGATCTAGGGTTTAGGTTTTAGGGGTTAGGGTTTATGGTTTAGGGTTTAGGGTTTAAAGGTTTAGGGATAAGGGTTTGAGGTTTATGGTTTAAGGCTTAGGGTTTAAGGTTTGGGGTTTATGGTTTAATGTTTAGGGTTTAGGGTTTAGGGTTTATGGGAGTTTTAGGGTTTTATGGATTTGGGTTTAGGATTTAGGGTTTAGGTTTATGGTTTAGGGTTTAAGGTTTAGTGTTTTGGGTATAGAGTTTAGGGTTTAGGGTTAGGTTTTAGGGTTTAGGGTTTAGAGTATAGGGTTTATGGGACAGGGCTTAGGGTTTATGGTTTTAGGGTTATATGGTTTTAGGTTTTGGGTTTTAGGGTTTGGGGTTTTGGGTTTAAGGTTTAGTGTTTAGTATTTAGGGTTTAGGGTTCAAGATTTGGGATTTAGGGTTTAGGGTTTAGGGTCTACACTTTAGGGGTTAGGGTTTATGGTTTAGGGTTTAGGGGTTAGGGTTTATGGTTTAGTGTTTAGGGTTAAAGGGTTTTGGGTTTAGGTTTAGGGTTTAAGGTTTAGGGTTTGGGGTTTAGGTTTAGGGATTAGGGTTTAGGGTTTAGGATTTAGGGTTTAGATATTAAGGTTTAGGGTTTAGGGTTAGGGTTTAGGGTTTAGGGTTTATGGTTTAGGGTTTAGGGTTTAGGGATTAGGGTTTAGGGTTTAGCTTTAGGTTTAGTATTTAGGGTTTAGGGTTAATGGTTTAGGGTTTAGGGTTTAGGGTTTAAGATTTAAGGGTCTAGAATTTAGGATTTAGGATCTAGGGTTTAAGCTTTAGGGGTTAGGGCTTATGGTTTAAGGTTTAGTGTTGAAAGGTTTAGGGATAAGGGTTTGGGGTTTATGGTTTACGGCTTAGGTTTTAGGGTTTGGGGATTATGGTTTAAGGTTTAGGGTTTAGGGTTTAGGTTTAGGGTTTAGTGTTTATGTGACTTTTAGGGTTTTATGGATTTGGATTTAGGATTTTAGGGTTTAGGGTTAGCGTTTAGGGTTTAGGGTTTATGGTTTATGGTTTATGGTTCAGGTTTAGGGTTTAGGGTTTAGGGTTTAGGGTTTAGCTTTAGGGTTTAGTATTTAGGGTTTAGGGTTAATGGTTTAGGGATTAGGGTTTAGGGTTTAAGATTTAGGGTTTAGTATTTAGGGTTTAGGGTTTTATGGTCTAGAATTTAGGATTTAGGGTCCATGGTTTAAGCTTTAAGGGTTTGGTGTTTATGGTTTACGGCTTAGGGTTTGGGGTTTATGGTTTAAGATTTAGGGTTTAGGGTTTAGGTTTAGGGTTTATGGGAGTTTTAGGGTTTTATGGATTTGGGTTTAGGATTTAGGGTTTATGGTTTAGGGTTTAGGGTTTAGGGTTAGCGTTTAGGATTTAGGGTTTATGGTTAGGGTTTAAGGTTTAGGGTTTAGGGTTTAGTGTTTAGGGTTTATGGTTTAGGCTTTAGGGTTTAGGGTTTAGCTTTAGGGTTTAGTATTTAGGGTTTAGGGTTAATGGTTTAGGGATTAAGGTTTAGGGTTTAAGATTTAGGGTTTAGTATTTAGGGTTTAGGGTTTTAGGGTCTAAAATTTAGGATTTAGGATCTAGGGTTTAAGCTTTAGGGGTTAGGGTTTATGGTTTAGGGTTTAGGGTTTAAAGGTTTAGGGATAAGGGTTTGGGGTTTATGGTTTAAGGCTTAAGGTTTAGGGTTTGGGGTTTATGGTTTAATGTTTATGGTTTAGGGTTTAGGGTTTATGGGAGTTTTAGGGTTTTATGGATTTGGGTTTAGGATTTTAGGATTTAGGGTTTAGGTTTATGGTTTAGGGTATAGGGTTTAGTGTTTAGGGTATAAGGTTTATGGTTTAGGGTTAGGTTTTAGGTTTAGGGTTTAGGGTTTAGAGTATAGGGTTTATGGGACAGGGCTTAGGGTTTATGGTTTTAGGGTTATAGGGTTTTAGGTTTTGGATTTTAGGGTTTAGTGTTTAGGGTTTGGGGTTTTGGGTTTAAGGTTTAGTGTTTAGTATTTAGGGTTTAGGGTTCAGGATTTAGGATTTAGGGTCTAGGGTTAAGGGTCTACACTTTAGGGGATATGGTTTAGGGTTTAGGGTTTAGGGGTTAGGGTTTATGGTTTAGTGTTTAGGGTTAAAGGGTTTTGGGTTTAGGTTTAGGGTTTAAGGTTTATGGTTTAGGGTTTAGGTTTAGGGATTAGGGCTTAGGGTTTAGGGTTTAGGATTTAGGGTTTAGGGTTAGGTTTTAGGGTTTAGGGTTGTAAGTCTCAGAGTGCCTAAGAGGGGGGGTGAATTAGGTCTTATATAAATTTATTCGGTTTTATGAGAATGCTTGGTAGTAATTTTTGGTTAAGTGTTTGAAGGTTTTGATTATATCTTTATCTTTTCCTGATTATGGTGATGAAAGCGATAAATGTGGAAAAGTAAAGAACACGGTGATATATCCTGGTTCCCCTCACAATTCGAGAGTACTCCAGTCCCCTTTCCAACACGAAAGAGATTTCACTATAGTTAGAATGATTGTACAGCCTATGCTTACTATCTAACCTATAAGGTGATCAAAGGTTTTTAACACCTTTAAGACCAAACAAACACTAATGTGAATGAAGATTAATCCTCTTCAAATCACAACACTTACTTCCAACAATCCTGGATAGTAAGGGAATAATTTCTTTAAGTAATACAATGATTTATTTGAAGTATATGGAGAGCTTTATCAATATTCAATTGATCTTCTTCTTCAAGATATAAACAATTTTCAAACAATGTATATAAATGTTCACAATGTATGTATGAAACTTGTAATGATAATGAAAGTGTATATGGCAAGTTTCACAAAATTATGAACACATGAAAGTATGAATTCAAATGTGAATGATGAAAAATTGTTTATTGAAGAAGTATATTTGTTAATTTGAAAATTGAAGCATTGTTTTTTGAAATAAGAAAATCTGCAGCATTTTATAAAGTCATAAGAACCTCTTCATTCATGCCAATTCATATGAAAAGTTGCAATGCATTCATGAAAAGATACCACTTGAAAAATGTTTAAAAAACAAAAGAAAAGTTGCACTGGTTCGCTAGGAACCGGTTCCGACACTGACAGAACCCGGTTCTTAGTGAACGTTATAAGTCAGATTTCAAAAATATCACGCAGGAACCGATTCCCCTATTGGTACAACCCGGTTCTTCAAGACTTTTATATGATGTTGATAAGCTTTTTGCACATCCTTTGAATGTTGATGTCCATGTTGTCTTCATCAAAACACATGCTTTAAATATGACTTGAGAAGCTTGCAATTACATTCTCCCCCTTTTTGATGATGACAACCAAGTCTTGAAAACGATTTCTTGAAATGTTTATGTTGTTTTGTATAGCAAACATGTTGAGCAAATGCAAGGCTCCCCCTAAATTGTATGCTCCCCCTAAGTCCATGATTCCTTGAATTTTGGAGTGAGTATAATAGATATTTGGGCCTGCAATTTCGTTGAAACGAAACAACACATATGCATATTCTTCTCCCCCTTTGTTAATATCAAAAAGGGTGGGGGAAAAGAGTGAAATAAATACATATAAAAGAATTAAGACGTGAATCTTAAGAGAAACATTAGATATCACCTTCATCCAAAATACCAAGTTCTCTTCGGATTTTGAAGAAAGGTTCTCGAGCAAGCGGTTTAGTGAAGATATCTGCGAGTTGGTTATGAGAATCCACAAAAGTGACTTCGACATCTCCTTTAAGTACATGATCACGGAGAAAATGATGTCGAATATCTATATGTTTGGTTCTTGAATGCATGACTAGATTCTTTGTAATATTGATAGCACTTGTATTGTTGCATCGAAGAGGAATGCATCCGAGATCAAGTCCGTAATCACGGAGTTGTTGCTTGAGCCAAAGAATTTGTGCACAACAACTACCCGCTGCTATATATTATGCTTCGGCCGTGCTAAGAGCAACACATGCTTGCTTTTTACAAGCCCATGATACTAATGCATTTCCAATAATGTGACAAGTACCACTTGTGCTTTTACGATCAGTTTTACAACCTGAATAATCCACGTCAGAATAACCAATTAAAGTGCAAATACTACCTTTCAGATACCATAAGCCGACATTGGTTGTTCCTTTTAGATACTTCATGATCCTTTTAACAGCCATGAGGTGTGATTCCTTTGGATTTGCTTGAAAGCGAGCGCAAAGACAAACACTAAACATGATGTCAGGACGACTTGCCGTCAAATACAAT
This sequence comes from Vicia faba, assembly GCA_948472305.1. NCBI lineage: Eukaryota > Viridiplantae > Streptophyta > Magnoliopsida > Fabales > Fabaceae > Vicia > Vicia faba. The sequence goes on along the minus strand of OX451737.1, from coordinate 61,725,852 downwards.
AAAGAACCAATCATACCTCTGTACTTTGTAATATCAATTGGAGTACCGGATTCATCTTGATCAACATACGTACCGGAGCCCATTGGAGTATTCATTGCTTTACAATTGTCCATATCAAACTTTTTCAATAATTCTTTGCAATACTTAGATTGGTTGATGAAGATTCCATCTTCTAGTTGCTTGATTTGTAGTCCAAGAAAGTAGTTCATCTTTCCCATCATAGACATCTCGAATTCTCCTTGCATCATCAATGAGAATTCCTCACACATTTCTTTGTTAGTCGATCCAAAAATGATATCATCAACATAGACTTGAACCAATAAAGTGTTACTTTGGATTTTCTTAATGAACAAAGTTTTATCAACCTTACCCTTTTCGAAACCTTTTTCACACAAAAAATTGCTAAGTCTATCATACCATGCTCTTGGGGCTTGCTTTAAGCCATAAAGAGCCTTTCTCAACTTAAAGACATGTGTAGGATGTTTGAAGTCTTCAAATCCCGGAGGTTGTTTGACATAGACTTCTCCATTGATGTATCCATTCAAGAATGCGCTTTTGACATCCATTTGAAAAAGCTGAAAATTTAATGAACAAGCATAAGCAAGTAAAAGACGTATAGCTTCTAACCTTGCAACCGGAGCAAATGTTTCTTCAAAGTCGATTCCTTCCTCTTGATTGTAGCCTTGGGCAACTAACCTTGCTTTGTTTCGAACAATTAGACCATTCTCATCAAGTTTGTTCTTAAACACCCATCGGGTACCTATGATGTGTTTACCACTTGGTCTAGGAACAAGTTCCCAAACTTGATTTCTCTCGAATTGATTTAATTCTTCTTGCATAGCAATAATCCATTGATCATCTCCTAAGGCTTCATCAATTTTGGTAGGTTCAATTTGAGAAATAAACGCCATGTTTAAGCAAGCATCTTTTAGATTCAACCTTGTTGATACTCCTTGGCTAATGTCACCAATAATTTTGTCAATAGGATGGTCTCTATGAGTTCTCCATTCTTTTGGTAGATCATTGATGTTTGAATCTTGTTGTACACTGTTTTCTTGATTTTCCGGTGATTTCACACCTTGATCATTTGAAAGTTCTTCTGGGGGTAAATCTATAGGATCATCATCATCACATACTACTACTTCCTCCTTAGAGGGGTTAGTTTCATCAAAAGATACATGCATAGATTCTTCAATAGTTAAAGTTCTTTTATTATAAATTCTATATGCTTTACTAGAAAGCGAATAACCAATAAATATACCTTCTTCGGATTTCTCGTCAAACTTACCGAGATTATCTTTGTCATTATTAAGAACAAAGCACTTGCATCCAAAAATGTGAAAGTGAGCAATATTTGGCTTTCTTCCTTTGAAAAGTTCATATGGAGTCTTCTTTATTATAGGTCTAATGATAACTCGATTTCCAACATAACATGCCGTACTAACCGCATCTGCCCAAAAATATTTAGGAAGATTTGCATCACTAAGCATTGTTCTTGCAAGTTCCACTAGAAACCTATTCTTTCTTTCAACTACTCCATTTTGTTGTGGAGTTCTTGGTGCTGAAAAATTATGAGAGATACCATGTTCTTCACAAAATTCTTCAAATTGTGCATTTTGGAATTCTCCACCATGATCACTTCTTATGGATACAATCTTTAGTGATTTTTCATTTTGGATTTGCTTAGCATACTTCTTAAAGGCTTTAAAAGCATCACTTTTCTGCACAAGAAACAAAGTCCAAGAATATCTAGAAAAATCATCAATAATGACCAAAGCGTATACATTACCTCCGAAGCTTTTTGTTCTTGATGGACCAAAGAGATCCATGTGTAACAATTGTAGTGGCCTTGTAGTAGACACCACATTCTTAGATTTGAAAGTTGTTTTGGTCTGTTTTCCCTTTTGGCAAGCGCTACATAATTTGTCTTTGATGAACTTCATCTTTGGTAGACCAATAACTAAGTCATGCTTAACCAATTTGTTCAAGTGCTCCATGTGAATGTGAGCAATCCTCTTGTGCCATAACCAAGCGTCATTGTTGTTTACCATAAGACATTGTACCTTCAGAGACAAATCATCTAAAGTAATCATAAAAATATTGTTAGTTCTTATACCTTTGAGTTTTACCTCATTGGTTGCCTCATCCATAATAAGACATTCTTCTTTGTTGAATTTAATCTTGAACCCTCTATCACAAAGTTGACTTATGCTAAGAAGGTTGTGCTTTAATCCTTCAACATAGAGAACATCCTCAATTTGAATGGATGGAGGTGTGCCAACTATTCCAACGCCAAGAATCTTTCCTTTGTTGTTGTCTTCATAGGTGACATACCCTTTGGCTTTATGTACTAGATATGAAAATTGGTGTACATCTCCTATCATATGCTTTGAACATCCACTATCAAGATACCAAACATTTGATGTGGATTTCAAGCATACCTACACAAACAAATTATTCTTTGTTAGGTACCCAAGTTGCCTTGGGTCCTTCACAGTTAGTTCCCTTTTTCACCCACACATAATGCCCACTTGCTATACTAAAGTTTCTAACATAGCAAGCATTAGGTGTATGGCCTTTAATACCACAATAAAAACAAGTAGGTTCAAAGTTACTTCTATATCTAGAAGGATAAGATTTCTTCTTAGGAAATGTTTTCTTTTTCGATACATTAGCCTTTTTCTTTTGATGATTATGAACAACTTGCTTCTTTTCTACTTTCTTGGGATTGGAACTATTACTAGCCTTTACAAAAATAGTGGGATTGTTACTTGGTTTCTTAGAATTCACATAACCAAGACCCCTTTTATCATTTGGATAACGTTGTTGGCTTAGTAATCCTTCCAATCCTATTTGTCCTTTTTCATATCGTTCAATGACTCTTTTCAATTGAACAATTTGAAAGACATTTGATTCACACTTGGAGCATGCAAAGTTTTCTTTTTCTTTAATAAAATTCTGTTTTTGAAGATCAAAATCTTTAGTCATGGTGTCAATTTTTTCTAAACAAATTAGAAGTTCTTTTTCTTGATTTGACACCTTTTTGTATAAACTTTTGCATTCTTTCAAGAGTTCATCAATAGCATCGTGAACATCATCATCAAAAAGATTAAATTCATTACTAACCTCTTCTTCATCGTCGGAGTGATGTGAAGCCATTAATGCTAGATTTGCACATTCGTCGCTTTCCGAATTGGATGCAGAACTTATCTCATTATCTTCCCATGCAACATAAGCCTTTTTGTTCTTGAACTCCTTTTTGCCTTTGAATCCATTTTTCTTGGAGAGTTTTGGACAATCCGGCTTTATGTGACCTTGCTTTCCACATTCATAACATGTGACATCTTGTGTTGATGTGGAGGCTTCTTTATCTTTATGATTATAAAATTTCTTCCTTTTGACAAAGTTAGCATTATGAAGATTATTTTTATGACCAAAATATTTTCCTAACCTTTTTACAAGAAGCAAGAAGTTTTCATCTTCCTCCGATGCATCTTTATCTTGACTTTCTTTTGAATCAACTTTCAAAGCAATTCCTTTGGATTTCTTCTCTAAATTTTCATGTTTTTCAAGTCTACCGAGTTCCGTTTCGTATCCTTGAAGTTTGCCAAATAATGTAGCGGAAGTCATTGCGGAGAGACTCTTCTTTTCCGACATTGCCGTTACCTTTGGTTGCCATTCCCTAGTCAATGATCTAAGGATTTTCAAGTTGAGTTCATCATTTGTAAAGGTTTTACCAGGAGCATTTAAGTGATTTGTCAAATGCACAAATCTCTTTTGTAAGTCAAGAATGGATTCTCCGGGCTGCATTCGAAATAGTTCATATTCTTGACTCAAGGTATTTAGCCTTGATCTTTTTACTTCAGCCGTTCCTTCATGAGTTTGAACCAGGGTATCCCATATTTCTTTTGCTGTTTTGCAGTTCGAGACACGGAAAAATTCGTCCATACTTAGTGCACCTTGAAGAAGGTTTATTTCCTTTTTGTCATAGAGAACTTTCTTTTTTTCATCGTCGTCCCATGCATTTTTGGGCTTTGCAGAACCAATGCCATTGATTACTGATATTGGGATAAATGGACCATTTTCAACAGCATCCCATACTTCCTCTCCTTGCGCTTCTAAATGCGCCTTCATGCGTATTTTCCAGAAGTCAAAATATTCACCACAGAATAGAGGAGGCTTGTTGTTACTACCACCATCTCTGAAAACTGGTTGATGATTTGCGGAAGCCATTCTGGATCTTTAGGAAAAAGTTACCTATAACTTGCTCTGATGCCAATTGTAAGTCTCAGAGTGCCTAAGAGGGGGGGTGAATTAGGTCTTATATAAATTTATTCGGTTTTATGAGAATGATTGGTAGTAATTTTTGGTTAAGTGTTTGAAGGTTTTGATTATATCTTTATCTTTTCCTGATTATGGTGATGAAAGCGATAAATGCGGAAAAGTAAAGAACACGGTGATATATCCTGGTTCCCCTCACAATCCGAGAGTAATGCAGTCCTCTTTCCAACACGAAAGAGATTTCACTATAGTTAGAATGATTGTACAGCCTATGCTTACTATCTAACCTATAGGGTGATCAAAGGTTCTTAACACCTTTAAGACCAAACAAACACTAATGTGAATGAAGAACAATCCTCTTCAAATCACAACACTTACTTCCAACAATCCTGGATAGTAAGGGAATAATTTCTTTAAGTAATACAATGATTTATTTGAAGTATATGGAGAGCTTTATCAATCTTCAATTGATCTTCTTCTTCAAGATATAAACAATTTTCAAACAATGTATATAAATATTCACAATGTATGTATGAAACTTGTAATGATAATGAAAGTGTATATGGCAATTTCACAAAATTATGAACACATGAAAGTATGAATTCAAATGTGAATGATGAAAAATTGTTTATTGAAGAAGTATATTTGTTAATTTGAAAATTGAAGCATTGTTTTTTGAAATAAGAAAATCTGCAGCATTTTATAAAGTCATAAGAACCTCTTCATTCATGCCAATTCATATGAAAAGTTGCAATGCATTCATGAAAAGATACCACTTGAAAAATGTTTAAAAAATAAAAGAAAAGCTGCACTGGTTCGCTAGGAACCGGTTCCGACACTGACAGAACCCGGTTCTTAGTGAACGTTATAAGTCAGATTTCAAAAATATCACGCAGGAACCGATTCCCCTATTGGTACAACCCGGTTCCTGGTACAAATTCCAGGGACATGTGTTTGAACAAGGTTTGGAACCCGGTTCCCTGTTAGGGAGGAACCGGTTCCTGAAAGTTAATTTTCAAAAATTCTTTTTGAAAAAGATTTTAAACAAAGTTTTTCTTAAGTGAAAACATGTTGGATATGTATATGATTATGAATGCATATTTTTTGTGAACATCTATATTCAAGATTAAGAATTATTTATACCATTTGACATTTGATGATTCTTCAATAATTTTTCAATAATCTTCAAGACTTTTATATGATGTTGATAAGCTTTTTGCACATCCTTTGAATGTTGATGTCCATGTTGTCTTCATCAAAACACATGCTTTAAATATGACTTGAGAAGCTTGCAATTACAAGGGTTTAGGGTTTAGGGTTTAGGGTTTAGGATTTGGGTTTAGCTTTAGGGTTTAGTATTTAGGGTTTAGGGTTAATGGTTTAGGTATTAGGGTTTAGGGTTTAAGATTTAAGGGTTTAATATTTAGGGTTTAGGGTTTTAGGGTCTAGAATTTAGGATTTAGGATCTAGGTTTTAAGCTTTAGGTGTTAGGGTTTATGGTTTAGGGTTTAGGGTTTAGGGTTTAGGGTTTAGGGTTAAGGGGTTACGGTTTATGGTTTAGTGTTTAGGGTTTAGAGTTTATGGTTTAAGGTTTAGGGTTTATGGTTTGGGGTTTATGGTTTAAGGTTTAGGGTTTAGGGTTTTGGGTTTTGGGAGTTTTAGGGTTTTATGGATTTGGGTTTAGGATTTTAGGGTTTAGGGTTTAGTGATTATGGTTTAGGGTTTATGGTTTTGGGAGTTTTAGGGTTTTACGGATTTGGGTTTAGGATTTTAGGGTTTAGGGTTTAGGGATTATGGTTTAGGGTTTAGGGTTTAGGGTTTAGTGTTTAGTGATTAGGGTTTAGGGTTTAGGGTTTGGGGATTAGGGTTTAGGGTTTAGGGTTTAGCTTTAGGGTTTAGTATTTAGGGTTAATGGTTTAGGGATTAGGGTTTAGGGTTTAAGATTTAAGGGTTTAGTATCTAGGGTTTAGTGTTTTAGGGTCTAGAATTTAGGATTTAGGATCTAGGGTTTAAGCTTTAGGGGTTAGGGTTTATGGTTTAAGGTTTAGCGTTGAAAGGTATAGGGATAAGGGTTTGGGGTTTATGGTTTACGGCTTAGGTTTTAGGGTTTGGGGATTATGGTTTAAGGTTTAGGGTTTAGGGTTTAGGTTTAGGGTTTAGGGTTTATGTGAGTTTTAGGGTTTTATGGATTTGGATTTAGGATTTTAGGGTTTATGGTTTAGGTTAGCGTTTAGGGTTTAGGGTTTATGGTTTAGGTTTAGGTTTAGGGTTTAGGGTTTAGGGTTTAGTGTTTAGCTTTAGGGTTTAGTATTTAGGGTTTAGGGTTAATGGTTTAGGGATTATGGTTTAGGGTTTAGGGTTTAAGATTTAGGGTTTAGTATTTAGGGTTTAGGGTCTAAAATTTAGGATATAGGGTCTAGGTTTTAAGCTTTAGGGTTTAGGGTTTATGGTTTAGGGTTTAGGGTTGAAAGGTTTAGGGATAAGGGTTTGGGGTTTATGGTTTACAACTTAGGGTTTAGGGTTTAGGGTTTATGGTTTAAGGTTTAGGGTTTAGGGTTTAGGATTTTGGGTTTTGGGAGTTTTAGGGTTTTATGGATTTGGGTTTAGGATTTTAGGGTTTAGGGTTTAGGGTTTATGGTTTAGGGTTTAGGGTTTAGGGTTTAGGGTTTATGGTTTAGGGATTAGGGTTTAGGGTTTAGGGTTTAGGGTTTAAGATTTAGGGTTTAGTATTTAGGGTTTAGGGTTTTAGGTTCTAGAATTTAGGATTTAGGATCCATGGTTTAAGCTTTAAGGGTTAGGGTTTATTGTTTAGGGTTTGGGGTTGAAAGGTTTAGGGATAAGGGTTTGGGATTTATGGTTTACGGCTTAGGGTTTAGGGTTTGGGGTTTATGGTTTATGGTTTAGGGTTTAGGTTTAGGGTTTATGGGAGTTTTAGGGTTTTATGGATTTTGGTTTAGGATTTTAGGGTTTAGGATTTAGGGTTTATGGTTTATGGTTTAGGGTTTTGGGTTAGCATTTAGGGTTTAGGGTTTATGGTTAGGGTTTAGGGTTTAGGGTTTAGGGTTTAGGATTTATGGTTTAGGGTTTAGGGTTTAGCTTTAGGGTTTAGTATTTAGGGTTTAGGGTTAATGGTTTAGGGATCCGGGTTTAGGGTTTAGGGTTTAAGGTTTAGGGTTTAGTATTTAGGGTTTAGGGTCTAAAATTTAGCATTTAGGATCTAGGGTTTAAGCTTTAGGGGTTAGGGTTTATGGTTTAGGGTTTAGGGTTTAAAGGTTTAGGGATAAGGGTTTGAGGTTTATGGTTTAAGGCTTAGGGTTTAGGGTTTGGGGTTTATGGTTTAATGTTTAGGGTTAAGGGTTTAGGGTTTATGGGATTTTTAGGGTTTTAAGGATTTGGGTTTAGGATTTTAGGATTTAGGGTTTAGGTTTATGGTTTAGGGTATAGTGTTTAGGGTATATGGTTTAGGATTTAGGGTTAGGTTTTAGGGTTTAGGGTTTAGAGTATAGAGTTTATGGGACAGGGCTTAGGGTTTATGGTTTTAGGGTTTTAGGGTTTTAGGTTTTGGGTTTTAGGGTTTAGTGTTTTGGGTTTGGGGTTTTGGGTTTAAGGTTTAGTGTTTAGTATTTAGGGTTTAGGGTTCAGGATTTAGGATTTAGGGTCTAGGGTTTAGGGTCTGCACTTTAGGGGTTAGGGGTTAGGGTTTAGGGTTTAGGGGTTAGGGTTTATGGTTTAGTGTTTAGGGTTAAAGGGTTTTGGGTTTAGGTTTAGGGTTTAAGGTTTAGGGTTTAGGGTTTAGGTTTAGGGATTAGGATTTAGGGTTTAGGGTTTAGGATTTAGGGTTTAAGGTTTAGGGATTAAGGTTTAGGGTTTAGGGTTAGAGTTTAGGGTTTAGGGTTTAGGGATTAGGGTTTAGGGTTTAGCTTAGGGTTTAGTATTTAGGGTTAATGGTTTAGGGATTAGGGTTTAGGGTTTAAGATTTAAGGGTTTAGTATTTAGGGTTTAGGGTTTTAAGGTCTAGAATTTAGGATTTAGGATCTAGGGTTTAAGCTTTAGGGGTTAGGGTTTATGGTTTAAGGTTTAGTGTTGAAAGGTATAGGGATAAGGGTTTGGGGTTTATGGTTTACGGCTTAGGTTTTAGGGTTTGGGGATTATGGTTTAAGGTTTAGGGTTTAGGGTTTAGGTTTAGGGTTTAGGGTTTATGTGAGTTTTAGGGTTTTATGGATTTGGATTTAGGATTTTAGGGTTTATGGTTTAGGGTTAGCGTTTAGGGTTTAGGGTTTATGGTTTTGGTTTAGGTTTAGGGTTTAACGTTTAGGGTTTAATGTTTAGCTTTAGGGTTTAGTATTTAGGGTTTAGGGTTAATGGTTTAGGGATTAGGGTTTAGGGTTTAAGATTTAGGGTTTAGTATTTAGGGTTTAGGGTTTTAGGGTCTAAAATTTAGGATTTAGGATCTAGGGTTTAAGCTTTAGGGTTTAGGGTTTATGGTTTAGGGTTTAGGGTTGAAAGGTTTAGGGATAAGGGTTTGGGGTTTATGGTTTACAGCTTAGGGTTGAGGGTTTGGGGTTTATGGTTTAAGGTTTAGGGTTTAGGGTTTTGGGTTTTGGAAGTTTTAGGGTTTTATGGATTTGGGTTTAGGATTTTAGGGTTTATGGTTTATGGTTTAGGGTTTATGGTTTAGTGTTTAGGGTTTAAGGTTTAGGGTTAATGGTTTAGAGATTAGGGTTTAAGATTTAGGGTTTAAGATTTAGGGTTTAGTATTTAGGGTTTAGGGTTTTAGGGTCTAGAATTTAGGATTTAGGATCCAGGGTTTAATCTTTAGGGGTTAGGGTTTATTGTTTAGGGTTTGGGGTTGAAAGGTTTAGGGATAAGGGTTTGGGGTTTATGGTTTACGGCTTAGGGTTTGGGGTTTGGGGTTTATGGTTTAAGATTTAGGGTTTAGGGTTTAGGTTTAGGGTTTATGGGAGTTTTAGGGTTTTATGGATTTGGGTTTAGGATTTTAGGGTTTAGGATTTAGGGTTTATGGTTTAGGGTTTAGGGTTAGGGTTTATGGTTTAGTGTTTAGGGTTAGAGGGTTTAGGATTAGGGATTAGGGTTTAGGGTTTAGGGTTTAGGGTTTAGGGTTTAGGATTAGGGATTAGGGTTTAGGGTTTAGGGTTTAGGGTTTAGGGTTTAGGGTTTAGCGTTTAGGGTTTAGGGTTAAGAGTTTAGGTTTAGGGTTTAGTATTTAGGGTTTAGGGTTTTAGGGTCTAGAATTTAGGATCCAGGGTTTAAGCTTTAGGGGTTAGGGTTTGTTGTTTAGGGTTGAAAGGTTTAGGGATAAGGGTTTGGGGTTTATGGTTTACGGCTTAGGGTTTAGGGTTTGGGGTTTATGGTTTAAGATTTAGGGTTTAGTGTTTAGGTTTAGGGTTTATGGGAGTTTTAGGGTTTTATGGATTTGGGTTTAGGATTTTAGGGTTTAGGATTTATGGTTTATGGTTTATGGTTTAGGGTTTAGGGTTAGCGTTTAGGGTTTAGGGTTTACGGTTAGGGTTTAGGGTTTAGGGTTTAGTGTTTAGGGTTTATGGTTTAGGGTTTAGCTTTAGGGTTTAGTATTTAGGTTTTAGGGTTAATGGTTTAGGGATTAGGGTTTAGGGTTTAGGGTTTAAGATTTAGGGTTTAGTATTTAGGGTTTAGGGTTTTAGGGTCTAAAATTTAGCATTTAGGATCTAGGGTTTAAGTTTAGGGGTTAAGGTTTATGGTTTAGGGTTTAGGGTTTAAAGGTTTAGGGATAAGGGTTTGAGGTTTATGGTTTAAGGCTTAGGGTTTAGGGTTTGGGGTTTATGGTTTAATGTTTAGGGTTAAGGGTTTAGGGTTTATGGGAGTTTTAGGGTTTTAAGGATTTGGGTTTAGGATTTTAGGATTTAGGGTTTAGGTTTATGGTTTAGGGTTTAGTGTTTAGGGTATATGGTTTAGGATTTAGGGTTAGGTTTTAGGGTTTAGGGTTTAGAGTACAGGGTTTATGGGACAAGGCTTAGGGTTTATGGTTTTAGGGTTATAGGGTTTTAGGTTTTGGGTTTTAGGGTTTAGTGTTTAGTGTTTTGGGTTTGGGGTTTTTGGTTTAAGGTTTAGTGTTTAGTATTTAGGGTTTAGGGTTCAGGATTAAGGATTTAGGGTCTAGGGTTTAGGGTCTACACTTTAGGGGTTAGGGTTTAGGGTTTAGGGGTTAGGGTTTATGGTTTAGTGTTTAGGGTTAAAGGGTTTTGGGTTTAGGTTTAGGGTTTAAGGTTTAGGGTTTAGGTTTAGGGATTAGGATTTAGGGTTTAGGGTTTAGGATTTAGGGTTTAGGGATTAAGGTTTAGGGTTTAGGGTTTAGGGTTTAGGGTTTAGGGTTTAGGGATTAGGGTTTAGGGTTTAGGGTTTAGCTTAGGGTTTAGTATTTAGGGTTAATGGTTTAGGGATTAGGGTTTAGGGTTTAAGATTTAAGGGTTTAGTATTTAGGGTTTAGGGTTTTAAGGTCTAGAATTTAGGATTTAGGATCTAGGGTTTAAGCTTTAGGGGTTAGGGTTTATGGTTTAAGGTTTAGTGTTGAAAGGTATAGGGATAAGAGTTTGGGGTTTATGGTTTACGGCTTAGGTTTTAGGGTTTGAGGATTATGGTTTAAGGTTTAGGGTTTAGGGTTTAGGTTTAGGGTTTAGGGTTTATGTGAGTTTTAGGGTTTTATGGATTTGGATTTAGGATTTTAGGATTTAGGGTTTATGGTTTAGGGTTAGCGTTTAGGGTTTAGGGTTTATGGTTTAGGTTTAGGTTTAGGGTTTAAGGTTTAGGGTTTAGTGTTTAGCTTTAGGGTTTAGTATTTAGGGTTTAGGGTTAATGGTTTAGGGATTAGGGTTTAGGGTTTAGGGTTTAAGATTTAGGGTTTAGTATTTAGGGTTTAGGGTTTTAGGGTCTAAAATTTAGGATTTAGGATCTAGGGTTTAAGCTTTAGGGTTTAGGGTTTATGGTTTAGGGTTTAGGGTTGAAAGGATTAGGGATAAGGGTTTGGGGTTTATGGTTTACAGCTTAGGGTTGAGGGTTTGGGGTTTATGGTTTAAGGTTTAGGGTTTAGGGTTAGCGTTTAGGGTTTAGGGTTTACGGTTATGGTTTAGGGTTTAGGGTTTAGTGTTTAGGGTTTATGGTTTAGGGTTTAGCTTTAGGGTTTAGTATTTAGGTTTTAGGGTTAATGGTTTAGGGATTAGGGTTTAGTGTTTAGGGTTTAAGATTTAGGGCTTAGTATTTAAGGTTTAGGGTTTTAGGGTCTAAAATTTAGCATTTAGGATCTAGGGTTTAAGTTTAGGGGTTAGGGTTTATGGTTTAGGGTTTAGGGTTTAAAGGTTTAGGGATAAGTGTTTGAGGTTTATGGTTTAAGGCTTAGGGTTTAGGGTTTAGGGTTTATGGTTTAATGTTTAGGGTTAAGGGTTTAGGGTTTATGGGAGTTTTAGGGTTTTAAGGATTTGGGTTTAGGATTTTAGGATTTAGGGTTTAGGTTTATGGTTTAGGGTTTAGTGTTTAGGGTATATGGTTTAGGATTTAGGGTTAGGTTTTAGGGTTTAGGGTTTAGAGTATAGGGTTTATGGGACAGGGCTTAGGGTTTATGGTTTTAGGGTTATAGGGTTTTAGGTTTTGGGTTTTAGGGTTTAGTGTTTTGGGTTTGGGGTTTTGGGTTTAAGGTTTAGTGTTTAGTATTTAGGGTTTAGGGTTCAGGATTTAGGATTTAGGGTCTAGGGTTTAGGGTATACACTTTAGGGGTTAGGGGTTAGGGTTTAGGGGTTAGGGTTTATGGTTTAGTGTTTAGGGTTAAAGGGTTTTGGGTTTAGGTTTAGGGTTTAAGGTTTAGGGTTTAGGGTTTAGGTTTAGGGATTAGGGTTTAGGGTTTAGGATTTAGGGTTTAGGGTTTAGGGATTAAGGTTTAGGGTTTAGGGATTAGGGTTTAGGGTTTAGGGATTAGGGTTTAGTATTTAGGGTTAATGGTTTAGGGATTAGGGTTTAGGGTTTAAGATTTAAGGGTTTAGTATTTAGGGTTTAGGGTTTTAAGGTTTAGAATTTAGGATTTAGGATCTAGGGTTTAAGCTTTAGGGGTTAGGGTTTATGGTTTAGGTTTAGTGTTGAAAGGTATAGGGATAAGGGTTTGGGGTTTATGGTTTACGGCTTAGGTTTTAGGGTTTGGGGATTATGGTTTAAGGTTTAGGGTTTAGGGTTTAGGTTTAGGGTTTAGGGTTTATGTGAGTTTTAGGGTTTTATGGATTTGGATTTAGGATTTTAGGGTTTAGGGTTTATGGTTTAGGGTTAGCGTTTAGGGTTTAGGGTTTATGGTTTAGGTTTAGGTTTAGGGTTTAAGGTTTAGGGTTTAGTGTTTAGCTTTAGGGTTTAGTATTTAGGGTTTAGGGTTAATGGTTTAGGGATTAGGGTTTAGGGTTTAGGGTTTAAGATATAGGGTTTAGTATTTAGGGTTTAGGGTTTTAGGGTCTAAAATTTAGGATTTAGGATCTAGGGTTTAAGCTTTAGGGTTTAGGGTTTAGGGTTTAGGGTTTAGGGTTGAAAGGTTTAGGGATAAGGGTTTGGGGTTTATGGTTTACAGCTTAGGGTTGAGGGTTTGGGGTTTATGGTTTAAGGTTTTGGGTTTTGGGTTTTGGGTTTTAGGTTTTGGAAGTTTTAGGGTTTTATGGATTTGGGTTTAGGATTTTAGGGTTTATGGTTTATGGTTTAGTGTTTATGGTTTAGTGTTTAGGGTTTAAGGTTTAGGGTTAATGGTTTAGGGATTAGGGTTTAAGGTTTAGGGTTTAAGATTTAGGGTTTAGTATTTAGGGTTTAGGGTTTTAGGGTCTAGAATTTAGGATTTAGGATTCAGGGTTTAATCTTTAGGGGTTAGGGTTTATTGTTTAGGGTTTGGGGTTTAAAGGTTTAGGGATAAGGGTTTGGGGTTTATGGTTTACGGCTTAGGGTTTGGGGTTTATGGTTTAAGATTTAGGGTTTAGGGTTTAGGTTTAGGGTTTATGGGAGTTTTAGGGTTTTATGGATTTGGGTTTAGGATTTTAGGGTTTAGGATTTAGGGTTTATGGTTTAGGGTTTAGGGTTAGGGTTTATGGTTTAGTGTTTAGGGTTAGAGGGTTTAGGTTTAGGGTTTGGGGTTTAGGGTTTAGGATTAGGGATTAGGGTTTAGGGTTTAGGGTTTAGGGTTTAGGGTTTAGGGTTTAGCGTTTAGGGTTTAGGGTTAAGAGTTTAGGTTTAGGGTTTAGTATTTAGGGTTTAGGGTTTTAGGGTCTAGAATTTAGGATTTAGGATCCAGGGTTTAAGCTTTAGGGGTTAGGGTTTGTTGTTTAGGGTTTAGGGTTGAAAGGTTTAGGGATAAGGGTTTGGGGTTTATGGTTTACAGCTTAGGGTTTAGGGTTTGGGGTTTATGGTTTAAGATTTAGGGTTTAGTGTTTAAGTTTAGGGTTTATGGGAGTTTTAGGGTTTTATAGATTTGGGTTTAGGATTTTAGGGTTTAGGATTTAGGGTTTATGGTTTATGGTTTAGGGTTTAGGGTTAGCGTTTAGGGTTTAGGGTTTACGGTTAGGGTTTAGGGTTTAGGGTTTAGTGTTTAGGGTTTATGGTTTAGGGTTTAGCTTTAGGGTTTAGTATTTAGGTTTTAGGGTTAATGGTGTAGGGATTAGGGTTTAGGGTTTAGGGTTTAAGATTTAGGGGTTAGTATTTAGGGTTTAGGGTCTAAAATTTAGCATTTAGGATCTAGGGTTTAAGTTTAGGGGTTAAGGTTTATGGTTTAGGGTTTAGGGTTTAAAGGTTTAGGGATAAGGGTTTGAGGTTTATGGTTTAAGGCTTAGGGTTTAGGGTTTGGGGTTTATGGTTTAATGTTTAGGGTTATGGGTTTAGGGTTTATGGGAGTTTAAGGGTTTTAAGGATTTGGGTTTAGGATTTTAGGATTTAGGGTTTAGGTTTATGGTTTAGGGTTTAGTGTTTAGGGTATATGATTTAGGATTTAGGGTTAGGTTTTAGGGTTTAGGGTTTAGAGTATAGGGTTTATGGGACAAGGCTTAGGGTTTATGGTTTTAGGGTTATAGGGTTTTAGGTTTTGGGTTTTAGGGTTTAGTGTTTTGGGTTTGGGGTTTTGGGTTTAAGGTTTAGTGTTTAGTATTTAGGGTTTAGGGTTCAGGATTTAGGATTTAGGGTCTAGGGTTTAGGGTCTACACTTTAGGGGTTAGGGGTTAGGGTTTAGGGTTTAGGGGTTAGGGTTTATGGTTTAGTGTTTATGGTTAAAGGGTTTTGGGTTTAGGTTTAGGGTTTAAGGTTTAGGGTTTAGGGATTAGGATTTAGGGTTTAGGGTTTAGGATTTAGGGTTTAGGGTTTAGGGATTAAGGTTTAGGGTTTAGGGTTTAGGGATTAGGGTATAGGGTTTAGGGTTTAGCTTAGGGTTTAGTATTTAGGGTTAATGGTTTAGGGATTAGGGTTTAGGTTTTACGATTTAAGGGTTTAGTATTTAGGGTTTAGGGTTTTAAGGTCTAGAATTTAGGATTTAGGATCTAGGGTTTAAGCTTTAGGGGTTAGGGTTTATGGTTTAAGGTTTAGTGTTGAAAGGTATAGGGATAAGGGTTTGGGGTTCATGGTTTACGGCTTAGGTTTTAGGGTTTGGGGATTATGGTTTAAGGTTTAGGGTTTAGGTTTAGGGTTTAGGGTTTATGTGAGTTTTAGGGTTTTATGGATTTGGATTTAGGATTTTAGGGTTTAGGGTTTATGGTTTAGGGTTAGCGTTTAGGGTTTAGGGTTTATGGTTTAGGTTTAGGTTTAGGTTTAGGGTTTAAGGTTTAGGGTTTAGCTTTAGAGTTTAGTATTTAGGGTTTAGGGTTAATGGTTTAGGGATTAGGGTTTAGGGTTTAAGATTTAGGGTTTAGTATTTAGGGTTTAGGGTTTTAGGGTCTAAAATTTAGGATTTAGGATCTAGGGTTTAAGCTTTAGGGTTTAGGGTTTATGGTTTAGGGGTTAGGGTTGAAAGGTTTAGGGATAAGGGTTTGGGGTTTATGGTTTACAACTTAGGGTTGAAGGTTTGGGGTTTATGGTTTAAGGTTTAGGGTTTTGGGTTTTGGGTTTTGGGAGTTTTAGGGTTTTATGGATTTGGGTTTAGGATTTTAGGGTTTATGGTTTAGGGTTTAGGGTTTATGGTTTAATGTTTAGGGTTTAAGGTTTAGGGTTAATGGTTTAGGGATTAGGGTTTAAGGTTTAGGGTTTAAGATTTAGGGTTTAGTATTTAGGGTTTAGGGTTTTAGGGACTAGAATTTAGGATTTAGTATCCAGGGTTTAAGCTTTAGGGGTTAGGGTTTATTGTTTAGGGTTTTGGGTTGAAAGGTTTAGGGATAAGGGTTTGGGGTTTATGGTTTTTGGCTTAGGGTTTGGGGTTTGGGGTTTATGGTTTAATATTTAGGGTTTAGGGTTTAGGTTTAGGGTTTATGGGAGTTTTAGGGTTTTATGGATTTGGGTTTAGGATTTTAGGGTTTAGGATTTAGGGTTTATGGTTTAGGGTTAAGGGGTTAGGGTTTATGGTTTAGTGTTTAGGGTTAGAGGGTTTAGGGTTTAGGTTTAGGGTTTAGGGTTTAGGGTTTAGGATTATGGATTAGGGTTTAAGGTTTAGGGTTTAGGGTTTAGGGTTTAGCGTTTAGGGTTTATGGTTAAGAGTTTAGGTTTAGGGTTTAGTATTTAGGGTTTAGGGTTTTAGGGTCTAGAATTTAGGATTTAGGATCCAGGGTTTAAGCTTTAGGGGTTAGGGTTTGTTGTTTAGGGTTTAGGGTTGAAAGGTTTAGGGATAAGGGTTTGGGGTTTATGGTTTACGGCTTAGGGTTTAGGGTTTGGGGTTTATGGTTTAAGATTTAGGGTTTAGTGTTTAGGTTTAGGGTTTATGGGAGTTTTAGGGTTTTATGGATTTGGGTTTAGGATTTTAAGGTTTAGGATTTAGGGTTTATGGTTTATGGTTTAGGGTTTAGGGTTAGGGTTTTATGGATTTGGGTTTAGGATTTTAAGGTTTAGGATTTAGGGTTTATGGTTTATGGTTTAGGGTTTAGGGTTAGCGTTTAGGGTTTAGGGTTTATGGTTAGGGTTTATGGTTTAGGGTTTAGGGTTTAGGGTTTATGGTTTAGGGTTTAGCTTTAGGATTTGGTATTTAGGTTTTAGGGTTAATGGTTTAGGGATTACGGTTTAGGGTTTAGGGTTATAGATTTAGGGTTTAGTATTTAGGGTTTAGGGTTTTAGGGTCTAGAATTTAAGATTTAGGATCCAGTGTTTGAGCTTTAGGGATTAGGGTTTATTGTTTAGAGTTTAGGGTTGAAAGGTTTAGGGATAAGTGTTTGGGGTTTATGGTTTAGGGTTTATGGTTTAGGGTTTGGGGTTTATGGTTTAAGGTTTAGTGTTTAGGGTTTAGGGTTTATGGGAGTTTTAGGGTTTTATGGATTTGGGTTTAGGATTTTAGGATTTATGGTTTAGGGTTTATGGTTTAGGGTTTAGTGTTTTGGGTTAAGGGTTTAAGGTTAGGTTTTAGGTCTAGGGTTTAGGGTTTAGAGTATCCGGTTTATGGGACAGGGCTTAGGGTTTATGGTTTTAGGGTTTTAGGGTTTTAGGTTATAGGTTTTAGGGTTTAGTGTTTAGGGTTTGGGGTTTAGGGTTTAAGGTTTAGTGTTTAGTATTTAGGGTTTAGGATTCATGATTTAGGATTTAGGGTCTATGGTTTAGGGTCTACACTTTAGGGGTTAGGGTTTAGGGTTTAGGGTTTAGGGGTGAGGGTTTATGGTTTAGTGTTTAGGGTTAGAGGGTTTTGGGTTTAGGTTTAGGGTTTAAGGTTTAGGGTTTAAGGTTTAGGGTTTAGGGTTTTGGATTACGGATTAGGGTTTAGGGCTTAGGGTTTAGGGTTAAGGGTTTAGGTTTAGGGTTTAGTATTTAGGGTTTAGGGTTAGTGGTTTAGGGATTAGGGTTTAGGGTTTAGGGTTTAAGATTTAGGGTTTAGTATTTAGGGTTTAGGGTTTTAGGGTCTAGAATTTAAGATTTAGGATCCAGGGTTTAAGCTTTAGAGGTTAGGGTTTATTGTTTAGGGTTGAAAGGTTTAGGGATAAGGGTTTTGGAGTTTATGGTTTACGACTTAGGGTTTAGGGTTTAGGGTTTATGGTTTAAGATTTTGGGTTTAGGGTTTAGGTTTAGGGTTTATGGGAGTTTTAGTGTTTTATGGATTTGGGTTTAGGATTTTAGGGTTTAGGATTTAGGGTTTATGGTTTATGGTTTAGGGTTTAGGGTTAGCGTTTAGGGTTTAGGGTTTATGGTTAGGGTTTAGGGTTTAGGGTTTAGAGGGTAGGGTTTAGCTTTAGGGTTTAATATTTAGGGTTCAGGGTTAATGGTTTACGGATTAGGGTTTAGGGTTTAAGATTTTGGGTTTAGGGTTTTAGGGTCTAAAATTTAGGATTTAGGATCTAGGGTTTAAGCTTTAGGGGTTAGGGTTTATGGTTTAGGGTTTAGGGTTTAAAGGTTTAGGGATAAGGGTTTGAGGTTTATGGTTTAAGGCTTAGGGTTTTAGGTTTGGGGTTTTTGGTTTAATGTTTAGGGTTTAGGGTTTAGGGTTTATGGGAGTTTTAGGGTTTTATGGATTTGGGTTTAGGATTTTAGGATTTAGGGTTTAGGGTTAGGTTTTAGGATTTACGGTTTAGGGTTTAAGGTTTAGTGTTTAGGGTATAGGGTTTAGGGTTAGATTTTAGGGTTTAGGGTTTAGAGTATAGGGTTTATGGGACAAGGTTAGGGTTTATGGTTTTAGGGTTATAGGGTTTTAGGTTTTGGGTTTTAGGGTTTTGGGTTTTGGGTTTAAGGTTTAGTTTTTAGTATTTAGGGTTTAGGGTTCAGGATTTAGGTTTTAGGGTCTATGGTTTAGGGTCTACACTTTAGGGGTTAGGGTTTAGGGTTTTGGGTTTAGGGGTTAGGGTTTATGGTTTAGTGTTTAGGGTTAAAGGATTTTGGGTTTAGGTTTAGGGTTTAAGGTTTAGGGTTTGGGGTTTAGGTTTAGGGATTAGGGTTTAGGGTTTAGGATTTAGGGATTAGGGTTTAGGGGTTTATGGTTTGCGACTTAGGGTTTAGGGTTTGGGGTTTATGGTTTAAGATTTAGGGTTTAGGGTTTAGGATTAGGGTTTATGGGAGTTTTAGGGTTTTATGGATTTGGGTTTAGGATTTAGGGTTTATGGTTTAGGGTTTAGGGTTAGCGTTTAGGATTTAGGGTTTATGGTTAGGGTTTAGGGTTTAGGGTTTAGGGTTTAGTGTTTAGGGTTTAGGCTTTAGGCTTTAGGGTTTAGAGTTTAGCTTTAGGGTTTAGTATTTAGCGTTTATGGTTAATGGTTTAGGGATTAGGGTTTAGGGTTTAGGGTTTAAGATTTAGGGTTTAGTATTTAGGGTTTAGGGTTTTAGGGTCTAAAATTTAGGATTTAGGATCTAGGGTTTAAGCTTTAGGGGTTAGGGTTTATGGTTTAGGGTTAAGAGTTTAAAGGTTTAGGGATAAGGGTTTGGGGTTTATGGTTTAAGGCTTAAGGTTTAGGGTTTGTGGTTTATGGTTTAATGTTTAGGGTTTAGGGTTTAGGGTTTATGGTTTAGGGTTTAAGGGAGTTTTAGGGTTTTATGGATTTGGGTTTAGGATTTTAGGATTTAGGGTTTAGGTTTATGGTTTAGGATATAGGGTTTAGTGTTTAGGGTATATGGTTTAGGGTTTAGGGTTAGGTTTTAGGTTTAGGGTTTAGGGTTTAGAGTATAGGGTTTATGGGACAGGGCTTAGGGTTTATGGTTTTAGGGTTATAGGGTTTTAGGTTTTGGATTTTAGGGTTTAGTGTTTAGGGTTTGGGGTTTTGGGTTTAAGGTTTAGTGTTTAGTATTTAGGGTTTAGGGTTCAGGATTTAGGATTTAGGGTCTAGGGTTAAGGGTCTACACTTTAGGGGTTAGGGTTTAGGGTTTAGGGTTTAGGGATTAGGGTTTATGGTTTAGTGTTTAGGGTTAAAGGGTTTTGGGTTTAGGTTTAGGGTTTAAGGTTTAGGGTTTAGGGTTTAGGTTTAGGGATTAGGGCTTAGGGTTAAGGGTTTAGGATTTAGGGGTTAGGGTTAGGGTTTAGGGTTTAGGGTTTAGGATTCAGGGTTTAGGGTTTGGGTTTAGCTTTAGGGTTTAGTATTTAGGGTTTAGGGTTAATGGTTTAGGTATTACGGTTTAGGGTTTAAGATTTAAGGGTTTAATATTTAGGGTTTAGGGTTTAGGGTTTAGGGTTTAGGGTTTAGGGTTTAGGGGTTAGGGTTTATGGTTTAGTGTTTAGGGTTTAGAGTTTATGGTTTAAGGTTTAGGGTTTATGGTTTGGGGTTTATGGTTTAAGGTTTTGGGTTTAGGGTTTAGGGTTTTGGGAGTTTTCGGGTTTTATGGATTTGGGTTTAGGATTTTAGGGTTTAGGGTTTAGGGATTATGGTTTAGGGTTTAGGGTTTTGGGAGTTTTAGGGTTTTATGGATTTGGGTTTAGGATTTTAGGGTTTAGGGTTTAGGGATTATAGTTTAGGGTTTAGGGTTTGTGTTTAGGGTTTAGGTTTTAGGGTTTAGGGTTTAGGGTTAGGTTTTAGGTTTAGGGTTTAGAGTATAGGGTTTATGGGACGGGGCTTAGGGTTTATGGTTTTAGGGTTATAGGGTTTTAGGTTTTGGGTTTTAGGGTTTAGTGTTCAGGGTTTGGGGTTTAGGGTTTAAGGTTTACGGTTTATGGGAGTTTTAGGGTTTTATGGATTTGGGTTTAGGATTTTAGGATTTAGGGTTTATGGTTTAGGATTTAGGGTTTAGTGTTTAGGGTTTAGGGTTTAGGGTTAGGTTTTAGGTTTAGGGTTTAGGGTTTAGAGTATAGGGTTTATGGGACATGGCTTAGGGTTTATGGTTTTAGGGTTATAGGGTTTTAGGTTTTGGGTTTTAGGGTTTAGTGTTTAGGGTTTGGGGTTTAGGGTTTAAGGTGTTGTGTTTAGTATTTAGGATTTAGGGTCTATGGTTTAGGGTCTACACTTTAGGGGTTAGGGTTAAGGGTTTAGGGTTAAGGGGTTAGGGTTTATGGTTTAGTGTTTAGGGTTAGAGGGTTTTGGGTTTAGGGTTTAAGGTTTAGGGTTTAGCTTTAGGGATTAGGGATTAGGGATAAGGGTTTATGGTTTAGGGTTTAGGGTTTAGGGTTAAGGGTTTAGGTTTAGGGTTTAGGGTTAATGGTTTAGGGATTAGGGTTTAGGGTTTAAGATTTAGGGTTTAGGGTTTATGGTTTAGGGTTTAGGGTTGAAAGGTTTTGGGGTAAGTGTGATCGGTGGATCTGGAACTGACTGTTTAACGCTGGTTCGCGAAATGTCGCGGAAGCAAGAGTTGCCACCGTCTTTTATTTTCTCCAAATGGAAAGGACAAAAGCACAAAAAAATTCCTTAAAGAGATTGCTCTCGGTTCGGGAGGTAGATTATAGAAAGGGAAGGTGTTAGCACCCTTTCTATCCATGGTTATCCATGGGCTCTTAGATACTTGCTCATTTGTGTTTTCAAAAATGGTTTGTTTGCTTTTCAACTGTGGGTTTTAAAAAGTTTCTTTGAAAATTCCAGTTCGACTCTTGTATCGGTCCTCAAGAGTGTTTGAAAAATTGCTTTCGAAAGCTTTTTGAAAATGTGTTGGTGTGAAAAGTATTTTTTTGATTTGTTTTGAAGTTTAGAGCAAGTATCTAGAGTCGTCTACCTACCCTAAGGAATTCGTCTGTGTAAATGTCCTTTAAAGTAGTGCCATCCCACCATTGAGAGGTAGGTAGCACCACCGTTGGAGGTGTTCGGGTCAATTCAAAGTTCGGGACATGGTGATCACCAGAGCAATGGGAAGACACCTTAGAAGCTACCCTCATGCCAGGTTCCCGGATCATGAGGACTTACTAAGACATCCTCTACTCGACGATCACCTTTCGAGGCAAGGCAACAGTGAGGCGTACCCTAGGGATGGTGTGTGATTTGTGTGTCGTTTTCAATTATTTTATCTTGTCATGTCATGTGTGATCTACGCGCTTGTTTTTACTTTTGTCCATTCATTCTTGCATGCCTTGATTAACATTTAAAAATGCGAGAAAAGTAAAGTTCTAAAGCTATTACAAAAGGCGCGGGTCCACATCGCCAAAATTTCCAGAACCCGATTTGACAGAAAATAAAGAAATAATGAAAAGTAAAGTGCGAGAAATTAATTACACGGCTTTGGGAGAGATACATAAAAATCATACGAAAAAGAAATAAATACGCGAATTAAATAAGAATTAAAAACGAGGGCGTTGGACCCTTTTTGCAAAATTAAATTAAATGATGAAATTAATTAAAATTAAAAAGAAAAGGAATTGTTTTTTGGTATTTTTTTTTTTTGGTATTTAGGAGAATTTAATGCAATTAAACCTAATTCTACAATTTTTATTTTATTATGAAAACATGTTAAAGTTTAACCTAAAATTAACCCTAATTATTTTACATGCAAAATTAAATTACAAAAATAAGTAATAGTAAATATTTAATTATTATGAAAGAAAATAAAAAGGAATAAAAAATTAATTAAACCCTAATTCTACCAATTTTAGGTTTTTTTATTATGAAAATATTATAGTTAAACCTAATTTAATAACTAAAATTAATTAATGTAGTTTATTTGCAAAAATACTAAAATAAAATATTTATTATTTTTTTCATCTTTTCTGATTTTTTTATGTTTTTATATTTTTTATGAAAAATAATTAAATTAACAGAATTAATTAAGAAGAATAATAATTGAAAATAAAAAAAGAATAAAAAAGAAAAAGAAAAATATTGCAAACCTCAGGGGGGTGTTGTCCCCAATTGTGAGGTGAATCTTTAACAATTTGAGCCCAATACTTCAGGCCTTGTAGACTTTCTCCACTAGCGTGCATGGGCGTTGACTATGGTTCATCATGTTATTCAATTCTTGGCCTTCTGATCGTTCCATTGGGCACGTGGACAGCTTGATTTTGAGGGTGCATGATACCCCTTAGCGTTGAAACTGCACAAGAATATTATATGAAAAATATCATGAAAGGGGTGGGGACCTGGGATCGAACCCAGGTCCTGAATGTCAGCACACACATGCCTAATCAACCAAGCCAAACGCGCGTATTGTACCTTAAACAACAAACAATAAATATAAAATAAACAATGGTTAGTGGGGCCTCCGCGCGAAAAAATTCAAATAGGCCAATCATTGAGCGCCACAGGGGTCATCTTCTTCGTTGCCTTATTTTTTTTCTGAAACACAAACATTGGCAACGGTTTTACAAATGTTCTTTTAGGCCGGTTTCTGAAAAATAGCGATTAGCTCAGGATGCTTCATAAATTAGGCGCGATGGTCTCATTCTCTTTGTCCAAGTGCACTGAGTTGGATGGTCTAGGTTTCAAGCTCCAATTTTTCCATATCCAAAAACCCCTAATTCGAAAGCTGAAAAACCCTAACCTTCAACAATGGTGAAATCGCATATAGGTGATAAAAATGCAATTAAATTACATAGCTAGCATCAGGAGAGTCTCATTAGTACAAATCCATGAACAAAATGCAATGAGAATGCTGGGAATTTAAAATACGATTATAGAAAAAATATGAACAAGTTTGAGCTCTGTATACCGTTTCAAGGTGCGAGGGGCGTGAAAATCTATTCAGTTAGGATCAATGATGTCCTAGGAAGGTGATGGGGTGATTCTTTTGGCTTGAATCAAACTCTAACCCTGTTTTCAGTTTTCAAATTTTCAACCAAAAACTCAAGTTTTGTGCTTGGTCTGTAGCGCAGCTTCTAGGTCATGAGCATTAGGTCTTGCTTCCTTATATGTGTATGAATGATTAGGTCAAATAAAATTGGTCCAAAATCCATGAATTGATGAATATGATATTTGATTTTTAAACCATAATTTTCAAATCTTTTTCACATGCTTTTGCTACCAAATCATGACCAATTCAATTGATTCTTTCTATATTTGGTTAGGCACGAAATCTTGAGTATATTTTATGCATAAAAAGATTTAAAACCTAGGTTTAGCATTTTTCATGTATTTATTTTAATTTAAATGAATTATTAATAATAAAAATCCAAATAAATAAATAAAAATGAAGCAAGACTTCCCTTTGGGAAAAGTGGTCGTGCACATGCCTTGGATGATGAATTGTGGAAGAAAAAGAGGCCCATTAGCAATTTTAGGTCATTTGAATCAATGTTGACTTTTCAAAATATCCAAAAATTTCCCAACTTCCACAAGGCATAACTTGCTCAATTTTTAAGCTTTGCTCATGTTCTTGGACATTTTGGAAAGGTATTTGAGTCCTCTAACCAATGTCTTTGGTCCCATGTCTTATTGATTTACCAATCTCAAGTTATGGCCTTTGACTTAAAGTCCCTTTTTGTTGACTTTTGAAAATGACCTATAATGTTGAAATTGATAACTTTTTGTGAGAGCATTTCTTGGACTTGGAGTGTGAAGAGGAGTTGTTGGAAATGTCTTTCTATTCAAAATGAGCTTTGGATGGAATTTTTCTGATAATCCATGTGAAAGTTATGCGCTGGTCAATTTACAGTTGACTTTTTCAGCTGTCCAAATAAGGAAACTTTTGCATCTTGATGATTTTTGAGCTAAGCTTTGAGAATCATGATCAAGCATTGATCAAATGATGTTTGTGGCTTCAAAATGAGATGTTGACCAAAAATTTGAACTTTTGACTGTCAAATGACCATTTTGCCCCTACAGTTGACTGTAGTGCAATTAGGGTTTTGACTGTGCAATTTTGTGCTGAAAGTCTTGAAACTTTGTATGAGGATGCTTGACCATATTTGTAGGCATGTGGGGCTTGATTGAACCCTTGGAAACTTCATTTTCTGGATCAGAACCAAAACCCTAATTTGACTGTTTAGGATACCCCTGCACTGTGCAACCCTTGGAGAATTTTACAGCTTGACTTGGCAATTTCTTTGAAGAATATGGGAGGGCAAATTTTGGGGTACAACAGTAAGGGTTTGGGGTTTATGGTTTACGGCTTAGGGTTTAGGGTTTGGGGTTTATGGTTTAAGATTTAGGGTTTAGGGTTTAGGTTTAGGGTTTATGGGAGTTTTAGGGTTTTGTGGATTTGGGTTTAGGATTTTAGGGTTTAGGCTTTAGGGTTTATGGTTTTTGGTTTATGGTTTAGGGTTTAGGGTTAGCGTTTAGGGTTTATGGTTAGGGTTTAGGGTTTAGTGTTTAGGGTTTATGGTTTAGGGTTTAGGGTTTATGGTTTAGCTTTAGGGTTTAGTATTTAGGGTTTAGGGTTAATGGTTTAGGGAATAGGGTTTAGGGTTTAGGGTTTAAGGTTTAGGGTTAAGTATTTAGGGTTTAGGGTTTTAGGGTCTAAAATTTAGGATTTAGGATGTAGGGTTTAAGCTTTAAGGGTTAGGGTTTATGGTTTAGGGTTTAGGGTTTAAAGGTTTAGGGATAAGGGTTTGGGGTTTATGGTTTAAGGCTTAGGGTATAGGGTTTGGGGTTTATGGTTTAATGTTTAGGGTTTAGGGTTTAGGGTTTATAGGAGTTTTAGGGTTTTATGGATTTGGGTTTAGGATTTTAGGATTTAGAGTTTAGGTTTATGGTTTAGGGTTTGGGGTTTAGTGTTTAGGGTATAGGGTTTAGGGTTTCGGGTTAGGTTTTAGGTTTAAGGTTTATGGTTTAGAGTATAGGCTTTATGGGACAGGGCTTAGGGTTTATGGTTTTAGGGTTATAGGGTTTTAGGTTTTGGGTTTTAAGGTTTAGTGTTTAGGGTTTGGGGTTTAGGGTTTAAGGTTTAGTGTTTAGTATTTAGGGTTAGGGTTCAGGATTTAGGATTTATGGTCTAGGGTTTAGGGTCTACACTTTAGGGGTTAGGGTTTAGGGTTTAGGGTTTATGGTTTATGGTTTAGTGTTTAGGGTTAGAGGGTTTTGGGTTTAGGTTTAGGATTTAAGGTTTAGGGTTTAGGTTTAGGGATTAGGGTTTATGGTTTAGGGTTTAGGGTTTAGGTTTAGGGTTTAGTATTTAGGGTTTAGGGTTAATGGTTTAGGGATTAGGGTTTAGGGTTTATGGTTTAAGATTTAGGGTTTAGTATTTAGGGTTTAGGGTTTTAGGGTCTAGAATTTAGGATTTAGGATCCATGGTTTAAGCTTTAGGGGTTAGGGTTTATTGTTTAGGATTTAGGGTTGAAAGGTTTAGGGATAAGGGTTTGGGGTTTATGGTTTACGACTTAGGGTTTAGGGTTTATGGTTTAAGATGTAGGGTTTAGGGTTTAGGTTTAGGGTTTATGGGAGTTTTAGGGATTTATGGATTTGGGTTTAGGATTTTAGGGTTTAGGATTTAGGGGTTAGGGTTTAGGGTTTAGGGTTTAGGGGTTAGGGTTTATGGTTTAGTGTTTAGGGTTAGAGGGTTTTGGGTTTACGTTTAGGGTTTAAGGTTTAGGGTTTATGGATTAGGATTAGGGATTAGGGTTTAGGGTTTAGGGTTTAGCGTTTAGGGTTAAGAGTTTAGGTTTAGGGTTTAGTATTTAGGGTTTAGGGTTAATGGTTTAGGGATTAGGGTTTAGGGTTTAAGATTTAGGGTTTAGTATTTAGGGTTTAGGGTTTTAGGGTCTAGAATTTAGTATTTAGGATCCAGGGTTTAAGCTTTAGGGGTTAGGGTTTATTGTTTAGGGTTTAGGGTTGAAAGGTTTAGGGATAAAGGTTTGGGGTTTATGGTTTACGGCTTAGGGTTTAGGGTTTTGGGTTTATGGTTTAAGATTTAGGGTTTAGGGTTTAGGGTTTAGGTTTAGGGTTTATGGGAGTTTTAGGGTTTTATGGATTTGGGTTTAGGATTTTAGGGTTTAGGATTTAGGTTTTATGGTTTAGGGTTTAGGGTTAGCGTTTAGGGTTTAGGGTTTATGGTTAGACCGACCATGGATATGTATCTTTTTATCTCTTTCTTACGTATTCGATACCGACCACGGATATGTATCTTTTCTATCTCTTTCTTACGTGTCCGATACCGACCACGAATATGTATTTTTGATGTCTCTTTCTTGCGTATCCGCTACCAACCCCAGATATGTGTCTCTGATACTTTTTTTTGTATGTGTGCTACAAACTTCAGGCATATATCTTTCTTACAGGCGTTTGTTACTAAATCCCAACAGAAGTTCCTCGATAACCAGGTTATCCTTCGGTGTGTCAAACTCTGGTTAAACATACATCTAACCCTGATAATCCTTTTTACCTAAAAAAAATACAGAAAACCAAAGATATAATAAAACCTGACTGACTCCGGAGCGCAAATTTTCGGGTTCTTTTAGTATTTAATCTTCCTCCACCCTGAAAGTTCGAAAGGCTGACGCCAATCTCACCTTCAGGTTGAAGACGATTAAATAGGGGCAGCAGTTGCACCCCAAAATTTGCCCTCCTAATTTCTTTTATTTTGGCTTAGACTTTTGCATTCATCTGCATCTATTTCATTAGGTCATTAACATGGCATACATTGCATTCAATAAAGCGCTTGAGGTATTTGCAGATGAACTTTTAAGACATCAATCATTGAGAAGGTATCTTATGACTGCTGATTCAGTATCTTCCGACTGTGAAAAGACTTTTGTGTGCCAATTTTCTTCTGGAGATATTGCTGCTGTCTTGGAGGTGATATCTACGCATGTTATCCTGTCATTTTCTAATGAGAAAGCATTTGAGAATTTCATCAGTATATTATGTTTGCATTGGAACGGAGATTTTAGATTTCATGAACTTGGAATTGCCAGTGCCATGGCGTTGCTGCTTGACCCTGTTGTGTATTCTACGACAAAGATGTTCCAGGCACATGTAATTTCATTGGTTTCTGAAGTCATTGATTCTGGCTTATCTTCGGGGAATTTGACTCTAGATATAAGCTACTACTTAGCGGCATTTCAAAAATCTGTTAGCTTGTACTCTAAGCATGTGTCTAGCTTGCAAATGGTTAGTTTTTGCATCGAATTGAGTTGTGCCTATAATAGAACCATGTTTGAGAGAGGTGTTCCAATTTTTGAATCTTATATTCAGGAAGGAACACACACCAAATTAAGTCAAGTCTTATCAAAATCAAATAGTTCATTGGACTCTTACGGTTGCAAAATGTCATCTAAAACAAAAGCTGACCTTTTGACTGAGTACATAGAATATATGAAAGGGAGACAATACATATTTACTGATTCATGCCGGGGTAAGGCTGCCTCAACCTTATATTACATAATCCATCAAGCTTTCTCTCAAGATTCTGCTGGAGATTTATTGTATTTAAAGAAAAACACTAGTGCTGAAGATATTTATCTTCTTGCATCCATATTGAAGTTAATGAGTGTTTCACTGCTACAAGCAATTAAATGTCTAAGTAAGAGTGGTGATCCAGGTTGTCTGAAAACCACAGGAAGTTCCTCTGTGCATGATGAATATGATTTCTTGAACAGCATCATCAACCCTTTTCAACAATTTAAGTTTTGTTTACCCATTCAGACCTTGCTGCACAATATGTTGAAAAATCAGCAAACAAATTACCAAGTCTCTAAATTAATGTTTGTGCACTTTTCAGGCTTGTTATCTCTAAGTTTTTACAATGGTTTTGATGTGTTAGCAAAAGGATGGATCTTTGATTACCCAACTGAAAGAGGGAGGGAAACCTTGTACAAGTATCCACAAAATCATTGTCTACGCACACTTCAAGGGGCATGCAGGCTGCATATTAAAAAAATTTTGAATGGACTAATTCAGATCATGTCGATGGTGATGCTCTCTTGCTGAGTGCGTGCCAATTGCTGCAAGAAGAGCCTGAATTACAAACTATAGATGATTCATCACAAACTGCAAAGATAAACCGTAAAGGCATTAGAAGTTTCAGCCGAGTAAAGAGAAATCTACATTTCACATATGATGAGGAAGCTAGCATCTTCAGATGAACATTCCAAAACTACTTCAAGAAAAATCTCATTACATCTGTCTAGGCATAGCAAAAGGCTCATTCTCGAGAGGAAACTCCTACCTCATCCACCTGTTAGGCCCTGCATAGAAGGTTGGAAAGTACAAAATTAGTTTAACAGCTCAGCTCAACAGCTTGGTAACTAAACTTCTAACCAAAACAATCCACAATCAGAACCAAAACTAACAAGCCAATGACATAACCTTCAGCTTGCCAACTAACTATTCTTAACAGATTTTCTAACTTCTAACTTTCTCTCTAACAATTAAACTACTAACTGCAAACAGAATTAACAGAATTTTTAACTGCATCCTAACTGTCATAACTATCCGCTAACCATTCTATAACAAACTGCTAGCAGAAAAAAATATAACTAACAGATTTGTTCAATCCTTCCGAACCCCTTTTTTAACAGAACTGGTAGCAACCCGTAACAAACTCTAAACATAATTCCCCAACGAACCAATAACCGAACTGGAACTAAATGTTAACTAACTCCATAACCCCTAACCACCTCTCCATATAACTAACTCTAAAAAACAAAAAAAGAAGTTTATAAAAGCTCCCTCCAACTCTCTCATCAGATATACATAATCAGGTTCATTATTCAGGGAACACACAGAAAATTTCTCAAGAAAATTCAGAAAAGTTAGAGAAAAATTTACCTCTTTCATGAATCATTCTTCAACACCCTGAAGAATCACCAAAAAAAATTATCTTCTCCTCTCATCTTCACCTCATTCTTTAATTTCTTTGGAGAATCACCAAAATCAATCTCTGAAAACTCTCTCTCGCCCTTTGAATTTCATCTTCACCGAGCCTTCAAGCATCACCTTCCTCTGCATCTTCTCAACCATTTTTCTGAACCACCATTTTCCACATTCCCCTATTCACTCGTCATCACCATTCACCTTCACGCCATAACCGCAACTCATCTACATTATCAAGAATCCCTCATATCAAACTTTATCTTCCTCCTTTCACAACCACCATTGACTCATTCTTCACCCAACTTCTGTCACTCTTCAACCTCACCTTCTGCAAACCAAAGATCAATTGCAACACTGATTCATGAATCTGTAACACACGTAAAACACAGAAAACACAATAACACAGTAGAAGAAGAAAAAGATGAAGTAGAAGAAGCAGAGATCAAACAAAGACGGAAGCCGAAGAAAACGCAAGAATACAAAGAAGAGAAAGGGAATGGGAAGAATCAAGCTCACAATAGACTGAAGGAGCTCCTTGGAGTTCGACATTGGCGCCGCTGTCGAAGTAAGCGTTTCGCCATCTTCTTGATACAGACATGTAGTTCTCATTCTCCCTGGCTCTTCTCCCATGGTTTTAGCTCGAATGGAGTAATTTGTGTCGTTCAATTGAAACTTCGAGACTACTAGGGTTTCCGATTTAGAGTGACGTTGCTAGATATTGGAAGAATCTGAAGCTAGGTTCGTATGCGGGGTTCAATGTGGATGAGGATTCCAGGGTTGAAATAACACTGGCGGATCACTTATACTTGCCAGAGGATGAGACGCGCCGTTTCGCAAGGAGGAAACAACGCCAAGAGGTCGAAGAAACAAACGGAGACTACCAATCAAAAACCGAAAATGCGATGAGGTTGATCGGAAGATGACGTTGGTGGCGTGAAAGACCATCCCTTAATGCGGAGCAATGAAACGAAGATGGGGAAGAAGTGTTGGCGACACTGTTGTTCACGGAAGAGAGGAAGAAGAATTAATTTTAGATGAGGAGCCACAATAATTCTGAATCCTAGGTCATGTTTTTTTCTAATATTATATTTATTCTTATTATCATAATTTCAATAGCAATCAAGTGAAAAATGTTGATGATGGCTCAAATAGCAAGGCTGTTGAAATTGGAAAAGTATGGACCGAAGTTTAATGATCCCAGGCCCATAAAAGGAAATTTTTGGGCAGCTTTTGAATTGTGAGTAACAAAAAAAAACGCTTATGGGCTTTTCAGCATGGGCTAGCGTTATTCACACTACTGTTCCAGTTCTCACCCTCTCTACCGGGCCTGTGTCCTGTTTTGGGCAGCATTTTTATTGAGAACAAAAATGGCTGATTGAATCTCTATTAGTCAGGCCTTAGCGCCAATATTCTATTATACCCCCAGATTCCAGCATACACCCCCTGAACCTTCTAACTTCTTTTCTTATTTTAGTTTTTTCTTTTAGCTAAATTTTTCTCTTAATTGATAATAAAAATGATACAAAAATATTAGAACATTTTAGAATTATTTAGGACCTCTCTTTATTTATTAGAGTTTTTATTTTCATATTTGTTAATCATTTTTGTTGTCATTTTTAGATAAGGTTTTGTGATAGAATATTGATGCAACTTTTGCAATATGGAATGCTCGGGGTTAAGTCTTCCATCACTCGTTCAAGGAAACTTTGGTAGAATTTTCTTACCGCTTGCACGGTTTCGAAGAGGCAACGGACCTTCTCCGTTCGGTATCGTCACAACCTTATTTTATCCTTCATTTCCATGTGCATGCTAATATTAGGAAGATGTTTCCCTTTCATTCATCCTTGACATAGGGCTATTAACGCATGATAAAATTAGGTTTAGAAATAGACTAGTCTCCCTGTGACTTTTCTTTCCCTTTTTGCCTACGCATCTAAAGCTAAAACTCTTTTTTTCAAACTTCAAAAATACATAGAAATTTACTGACAAGAATCATGTCTTTGCTAAGTTTGGGAGTTGATAAGCGGGTTTCTTCTCAGTCTTATTGTTCTCCTATTCTAAGCTTTTGTGTGGTTCAAGTCTCAAAGACTTATTTCATGAATAGGTAGAGAAATGGCTAAAATCTCTCCCTTGAGGTCAACTAGTTGTTATCTACAAGCAAAAATATCAACCAATACAAACTCTTTTTTGCCTTTGGGCCTTCCTTGCAAAATTCTTTTCAGATAGAACATATTAATTCACTTCTGTGCTGACGCGTAAGTCTCCAACGGTCGAGTTGCGGCAGAAGGAGAAATTAATATCGTTCATTACAAAAACAAACAAATTCAACCTCTTTTGTGCGTCCAGGCACATTTCTTTCCAAACTTTTCAAGAGAGCATGTTAATTCACTTCTGTGCTGACGCGTATGTCTCCAAAGGTCGAGTTGCGGCAGAAGGCGAAATTAATGTTGTTCATTAAAAAATACAAACCGATAAAAACATATAAGCCGAACTACGACTGCTCGGATTCCTTAAAAGGGATACGTAGGCATTGGGGTAGGGCCCGAGCGAGCACAATTTTATTTTCCCTACATTCTTTTCCCTTTCTTTTGCATGCATTTTCCCTTAGCAGTAATAGACAGTAAGCATAGATTAAACACACCCATAAGATAGATAACAAGAGTGGATACCGTAGAGTACTACGGGCGTGTGGGGTGCTAATACCTTCCCCTCGCGTAACAGACTCCCTTACCCTTATCTCTTGGTCGTTCGACCTCGATTTCACCCTTCTCAGGTTTACTCGATGTTTACCTTTCCCTTCCCGTGGGATAAAAGACGTTCGATGGCGACTTCATTGTTTGATGATTTTCAGCCGGTTGTTTCAGCTGGCGACTTCACTGGGGATAGGTCGACCAAATGCTGGTCCATCCAGGAGTCGCTCCTAGCTCTTGCTTTCTTTTCTTTGGGTGTTTATTTTTATGCTTTCAGTTTACTCATTTGTACATTTTTGCCTGAGCATAAGTTTGCATTGCATTTTATTGCTTTCCCTATTTGTTATCTATTATGCTGGACTCTGTTTTCCATGTTAGGTGGGGATGTCACTATTGAGGTAAAAGGCCCAGTACCCAGGCCAGAGTGCACTAGGACACTAGGAATAGAGTGGGGGCATGACGGCTATAGGAAGTGGTCTGATTAGTGCAGTCTTGTCATATACCATGCTCAGATGAGGTTCAAATGAATTACTATCGGCACCCACGTCTGTGGGTAAGCCCATAGCACTTTCAGGAGGACCCGTGATTTTCGAGTTACCATTGTCTTACCCTGACCTAGTCTTCACCCGTGAGTGGGGAGGGATTTTTCATTACAGGTACAGTTGGTGCTATGTTCAAATGGTTACTCATGCTCAGATGGAGACTGTGATCAGATGGTGATTAGTGGTTCTATTGATCATCTAATGGACTTCTGTCAATGACTTATGCATATGGTGTTCTGTTGGTGACCATATGGTTCTCACATTTATTTTCTGAGTTCCTGACTTGCTTACTTGGAAGTTCATTCAAGCCTTTTATCTTGGCATTCCCAGCATACTCAGAAATGCTCAAACAGTACCTGATGTTCCTGAAGCCTTGATCTCACGCTACTTAGATCTACATAGTACTCGGCTTTTATATGTGCGGAAGCTATGTCGGACCTTTGATTTGATGATATTCATATGGTTCAGAATAACGCAGCAATCATATTTGGAAATGATGGAACCTTGATCCCATTTGATCTCATATCTGTGCATACATAACATGGTTAACCAAATACTTAATATACATGTTCTGTGATTTCCAAGGAATCGTATTTGTGAGCCTAGTGCCAAACTTTTCCATCTTTTACTTACGTAAAATCAAAGCACGTAAATTCCTTGGGAATGAAGGGACATAACATGGCATCTATTCATGCACTCCATGTATATTCATGCATCCATAACAGGTACTCAAAGATTGGGGATTCTTATTCAGACATGGTTCTCCTTGGAGGTTTAACTTTGATTTATTACTTCACTTGTTCAGGGATCGGTTATGGAATAGCTCTGAGTGATATACATGCAAGCTTTGGCCCGTAGTCAGAAATTTCTTCGAACAAGAAGATAATTGATTAAAGACTCAAAATGAACCAGGTCATGGAAGCTCTAATGATGATCAATAAACTTATGGTTGCAGCAAGTTCTCTCTTCACCTCATCATCTTTTGGGAATTGCTTCCAACCATGGAGTGCTATGCAATCCTGAGAACATCTTATCAGGAGATGGTTCCCATTTACTATGTGATCTTATATCAGTGCTTCGTTCCTTTTAACCAACGTCAGATGTGGTTACCACGCCGGGGCATCATACCTTTTAATCAGGGGCATCCTCCATAACATTGTGTTCCCTAATGTGTTCAACAAGAGCCAATCTTTATTCCCCAAGTGAATTCATAGGGAAAGCTTTTAAGCCAAGAGACAAGAACCCTGATAAGCATGCTAATGCGAGCCCAATGCATTACATCCTATTATTCCCATCTCTTCCTAACTCTGATTTTTGAGGTCTTCCTACCACAAACATCTCTTCTGATTACGATATGTATGCTAGATACATCCCCTATTCTGGGGTACCCGATTTTGATATTGAAGACCACAAAGGGGTTATAAAAGCCCAACACCTGTTTGGCGTCTCTTCCAAAACTCTCTTTCACCAGGCGGATGTCTCTTTTGTTTTGATAGAAGACAGACTGTAGTAGTTTTTTGTGGCGTAGTATGCCTAATGATGCAGTTTTCACTTGAAGAAGCATTCAGTTGTTCTCCTGAAGGAATCTTTTATGCATATTATTCTAGGGCAATTGATCATTCGATTGAAGAGAGTACGTCATCCAGAGACAAGGCCCAAGACGAGATCAATCCAGAGACCGTAGTGTCCAAATCATATCAGAGGGAGAATTTTCTCACTCACCCCTTGCATCTTCATGCATCCATAGAGGGTACTCAGAAGGTACTCGGAATGGGGAACCCTTATTCGGATTCAGTATTCTCTTTTCAAGAACTACCAATCTTGACGTCTCATTACTTCATGATCAGGTTCAAGTTATGAAACAACCTTGTGAGGAATTGGATGAGATAAAAAGAATTAGATGGGGATATTTATTGGGGATATGCAAACAATGGCATGTAGTTAGAAATCCTCAAGGAGAAAAGATAGCCAATTGAAGACTCGGTTGAGTCGGGTATAGAATTTTTGAAGACAGTGTCGGCAAAGAAAGGTGATCTTGTATACGTTGTTGCAACATGAGCTGTCATTCATCCCCAGCCTATGGGACTTTTTTTTTTCAAATCATGAGATACTTTATGGGACTCACCCAGAGCTTCGTGTTCTCGGATTTCCTTGCTAGCAGCTAGTTTCTGGTCTCCAAGTGAACCCATGGGGTAAAACTTACCAGTAGAGACAAAGAAACCTTGAGAGGCAGGTTGATAAAATCTCTATACCTTGTATCCAGTTACTTCCTTGTATGTTGGAAGCTCAGTTGATTAAGCTTCGTGCTTTGGGCCATCCTCCAACAAGTTTCTCTCCTGATTTCGATACAAATGCTAGATGTGTCTCCCACTCTGGGGCACTTAGTTAGGATATTGAATATTGCAAGGGGTTGAAGTATGAAGTTTGGTACTTGTTTGGATTCTTTTCCAAGGTTCAGTCCATGTTTGGAGAACCATTTCAGGCTCTTTTTTTCCTCAGCTGGATGCTTCTTATGTGTAAGTATAAGATGGGGTACTGCTTCTGTGATGAAGAAGTATAAGAGTTCTTAGATATCTGCTGTTGTGTAGAAGAAAAATACCTCAAAAGTCGAATGCTATATCCAGAGTTTAGTTTCTTCTGTTTAGTAGAAGATTCTTTGTTACAGTTTCTGGATTTCTCTTATGTGTAGTAGAAGACGGAGACTCTTTTGTGAAGCATGGGATTCTCCATAATTCAGTTGCTAAAGCTTCTCTCTTGTGAAATAGGAGATGAAGTTTACTTTCTTCTGTGTAGTAGAAGATTCTTTGTTACAGTTTCTGAATTTTGCCTCCGTGCAGTAGGAAATTTCTCTCTTGTGAAGTAAGGGATGAAGTTTACTTTCTTCTGTGTAGTAGAAGATTCTTTGTTACAGTTTCTGAATTTTGCTTCTGTGTAGTAGAAGACAGAGACTCTTTTGTGTAGTGGGAGACACTCCGGAATTCAGCGGCTGGATTTCTCTTCTGTGTGATAGAAGATGGTTGGCATTTCTTCTCTATGATAGAAGATACTTTGTGATGCAATTTATGCAAGTTCGCTTGATGAGGTCCTCATCACACATGGTGAAGGAACTTCATGTGATTACCATACTGGGGCACTAGGCCATTTCATCGGAGATTGTCGGACTTTCAAAGAAAATATGCAAGACTTGCTGGATGCAAAGGCTATTAATTTCAGGCTAGCCAGTCAGATTTGGAGTCTATGTTGACTCAGTAGATATCAAGATTGGCGGATCATCATCTGAAGCAACAAGTCCATACGGAGACTAGTCTCCTAAACATGAAATTTTCAAATTACATTTGCATTCTCATTTGTGATCTTTCTTGCTTTTGGTTCAGTACTTTCTTGTATGCAAAACTTGCTTATTATTGAATATTAATTACAATACATTGAGCATGTTTGTTTTGAATTAGTCCATTCGTATTCACTCATTAATGTTTTCCTTTGACTTTTTGATACTTAACTCTTGTTAAATAAAGCAAAAAAAAACCTCTGGAGGGAGGATGATGAGTAATATACCAAAAATTTCAAACAGTGTGCTTTTAAGTAGGACCCTGCTGACGATGTACAGGCCTTGTTTCAAATTCCCAAACACCGGAGATATAAGGGAGATAGACCCTCGTCAACCCCTTTGAGCCTTGAAGTAGGAGTTTCTTTTCTTTTCAGAAAAACCCTCACATTTAACCCGAGGCAGGGTAGATTTCAGTTAATCTGACTGGGCATTCAAAACTCATTAAAAGTGCACATCAAAGGATACAACAAAGGTTATCCTTCAGAAGGTTGAGAAAGAACAAAACCACAGTGGTTAAACTCTTATATATCAGCAGTGTGCATCAATGATAATGATATCCTAATAGATATCTCTCGCACATCGAAAGGTCAAAAGGTGACGATACCATAATGGCTATTTCTCGTCAACCAAACAGCAAGGCAGTCACACCTTTTTCAACAAATCAAATAATGACTCGAAATCACACGACTGGTTCAAACTAAAAGAAATAGTAAAAGAAAGAGACAAAAAGCCTTGCTAAGTCAAAACTTGGAAAACAAGTCGCTTAGGCAAAAGTCAAGGCATCCCGCTGGACTTCAAAATCAAATTCAAGAGGAATTTGTCCAGGCAAAAGTTAGGGAATACAAAAAAGAAAGCGAAAAGCGCGAAAAGAGAAAAAGGGGATTACCAAACAAAGATTCTCCACAAAAAAATAAAGTCGTGTGATCAAAATACCAAGAATGAAAGGGTGAGTGACTGTCATATCCTCCTCAACCATGGTAAACTCTTTTGAGGGATGAGTGCTCGTATTAGTTTAACTGAATTTAGGATTGGAGAACATCATGGAGAATGGGTGGGCACCAAATATTTTGAGCCTTAAATCCGTTTTTTCTAAAACCATGAACCAGGCCACGTTACAACCCTGAAAAGTCCTAACTGAAGCAAGGGTTAATTCGAAAGCACACTGTAACAAGAAATACGGTAATCTGACTCCTAAGGAGGCTTGCAAAAACTTTTGAGTTGGTATCACTCTATCTTTTTACTATCTTTTGTACAAATTTTTGATGTTTCAAAATATTTTTTATAAATCTTTTAACTTCAAGACAAACATGAGCTTTGCATTACAATTATCATTCTTATAATAAACATTCTTTGCATATGAGCAAGCGCTTAAACATCGAGTAAGTTTGCATAATGAGCACCAGATGAGAATTTAATTATCTCAAAGGACAAATTGCTTCAGGACACCGTTTAAAGGTAAATCATTTGTGGGAATGGTCTTAACCTGGGGCAAATCTTCTATTGACTCCGTCGAGTAAAAGAATACCAGTCTGAGAAATGATCTGAAGTAGATTGTAAAAGTTGGTCGCCCAAAGTTTCTGATAAGCAGTGGTGCATTACTTTCAGTTGGTCCCGAGGGACATATTTCTTCAAGTATCTGATTAGATATTGAAGCAGTTCAAGTCGAGGAGTATGGTTGTGAGGTAACCTATATTCAAGAGCCAACCACTATAAGGTTATGTTGCCTTCGAAAATACTCAGATTTCTCATCCATCTGTGAGCATGAGGTAAAGGAAAAGTTTTGTCGAGATTCTATTAAGCAAGGGGCAGGTGTGTAGAATATTCCGTCGAGTAGGTATTCAGCCAATCTGAGGCATTCAAGTCGGGATTTCATCCCTCAAAAGGCAGTCAAACTGGGGCAGTTACGTTGAGATTTGAAAAATCTCTCTAAGAATGCATTGATCAGAGGAGAATCTTCCCAAAATTTGAAGGTGTATGAGCACTCGCTCAAGCATAGTTGGAATCCTCTCCAATTTCGGTTATCTAAACATCATGTTCCAAAGTTCATAGCACTGGGGCAATTATGTCGATATTTGATAAATCTCTCTAAGAATTTGTTGATTAGGGGAGAATCTTTTTAGAATTCAGAGATGCACGAGAATTAAATCAAGCATTGTTGAAGTTATTTCCAACTTTGGTCAGCCATGGGCAGTATTCTGAAGTTCATAACACTGGGGCAGTTTATCTTGGTGGTATAAATCTAAAAAAGTCCTCTCGAGGAAATTTTTCTGCAAAAGCCTTATACACTGGGGAAAGAATTCATGTAAGGAGATTTCTCTCTTTTCTAGTGGTTGACCAGACCAAGTCCATACGCAGGCTAAATGACCTATGAATTTGAAAATCATGCTGAGAAGTCAAGATTGTAATCTTCAACTTATCATAGACTTAAATCCATTTACTGACATCCTTTGTCCTAAGTCAAGGTTATTACCCCCAGTTAAAGTTTGCATTGTTATCCACAGTAGGATATGAGCGGTAACGCAAAGATTATTTGGGTTTTCTTATTCGTACGAAGCGTGATGGGAATATCGCTTCCTAGGGGGGACGCCTACTCCCAGTAAAAGACCTTTTGCTACTTGACATAGAACTATCTACCAGGGGGTTTCTTTTCTAAGATATTTTCTCCCCAGTGAAGCATCCTCGTTTCTCTGCAGTAGGAGAATGTTCTTTCTCCCCGGAAATATAGAAGTTGTTTAAAGTCTAGTTGACCCATTTTTCATTGGACTGCAATTTATTTTTGCAGCATCTCCTCTAAAGTACATTTTTTAGTGGCATTCCTCATCAGAGTCGGCATGTTGAAGTTGTAATCTTGCATCGCGGTTTTTTTTACCCAGTGATTGATTGTTCAAGTTGTATATTCTTCAGTAAGGTTTTCCATTCCAAACAGGGGCATGTCGCCCCAATTTCTGTTTTGCAAGTACTGTTGGTCTTACATGACAAAATGCATACCAGCAAATGAATCAGAAAGGGTCTGTATGTGACTAACGTGAGGATGTTCGTATAATGAGATCCAATTTCCCCAGTGGAACTACTCTTCTTTCCCTAATGGAGCAAGTGTCCTTTCTCTCTGGTGAGGTGTACATGAAGAATTCCAGTCATAACTCTTTCGTTACCAGTGGTAGAAGATTTTATTGAGGTATCCCTAATGGAGTTTCTATCTCGGGATGTGGTTTCTCCCCCAAGTGAGAATCTTTTACCTCCCTGCAATGTTATCCCCAGGGTGTTCTGAGTAGAATTATTTTTATTTAAGAATTTCTATACTCTCCAACAGAAGTTATCTTCGTCAAGAATTTCTATGCCAGAAGTTTCCATTCCCAGCAAAGATTTTCTCTTTCCAACAGGATAAATAATTTGATCCCCGTGAAAAGAGGAGTTTGATCAGAATTCAAGATTTTCACTGGACTACAATTTACTTTTCTAATGATCTTCCAAGGAAGTTACTTCCCCAGTGAGATCAATCGTTTAAACATTGATGATTTCAAATCTTGGTTCCCCATTAAAGTACAAATTGCTTTTTCTCCACAGAAGATCAGATGTGCCAAAATAATTATCCAGAAGTTCACTGACTTCTCAGCAGCCGATTGTTGGCCTGTTTTCTTAATGCATTGCATCATTACATTGCATCATTACATTGCATCTACTAAAACGCATAGCACTTCCATTGCATGGAGCATCACGCTATAAAAAAAAGGTTCAAACATGCATGAGTATAAGCCAATTGTGCCCACCTGTGGCAACCAGATTGTTATGCGCTCAGATTTGATTTACCTCCACAAGAAGCTTAGGGTAATTCTATTATGTTTCCCCAACAAAGTTTGTTTTGATTCACCACCAGTCGGGTCTTTGGTATTTCTCCATTTCCCCACTAAGTCTGTGGTTTGCACTTACCTTTGCAAGCCTTTGGTTATTTTACCCGCATTTGCTTTGTCTTGAGTAAGAGTTGGCTTATAACCTTGCTTGCTTCTCAAGTGTTTGAGTATCCATACTTGGTGTGTGGTAATTCTGATAATTGCCACTCTTGAAGAATTAACACCCCGCCTTTGGCCTGAGGGATTTTTTTTAGTCCTTGCGTATTTGCAACTTATCAAAAGCCCAGTGTGTTTTGGAAATCTTTGTCAGAGTCTGCTTTGACCAATCTCTTTCTCTTGTAAAGTTCACCTTCTATTAGTGCTCTTTGAAGGTCCTGCTTAGTCGGTTCCTTATTTTGGTTTATCCGCGTTAGTCGGGTCCTCCTTTCGTTAGCCTAGCTAACTTTTTATGATTAAGAGTCT
Source organism: Vicia faba (assembly GCA_948472305.1). Taxonomy (NCBI): domain Eukaryota; kingdom Viridiplantae; phylum Streptophyta; class Magnoliopsida; order Fabales; family Fabaceae; genus Vicia; species Vicia faba. Next base: position 61,686,003 of record OX451737.1, on the reverse strand, counting down.
TTCAATGTCTCTTCAAAGTCCAGTTGTCTGGCGTCCTTATTTAGACGAATGCGTCCTTTTTATTGGGGCTTTCTTCGGTTAGTTTCGTTCCTGTGTTCGCTAGCAATTCTAAACATTTGTTCCTTGATGATCAATTTCACTCCTGCATATCTAACTCTGACCAGATATGCATACCTTTATCATTTGTTGAGAGTCCCCTTCGTCTGGTCTCTTTGCAGTAGTAAGTTCGCCTTCGACCGGCGTTCTCTTATTAGGAATCTACCTTCGGCATAGTATTCCTAGATGAAGATTCCCCTTCGGCTGGTTCCTTTATCCTTAAGTCCACCTTCGGCTGGCATCCTTTAAAATCCACCTTCGGCTGGTACCATTTGTTGAGAGTCCCCTTTGGCTGGTCTCTTTGCAGTTGTAAGTCCGCCTTCGACCGGCGTTCTTTTCTTAGGAATCTACCTTCGGCATAGTATTCTTGGATGAAGATTCCCCTTCGGCTGGTTTCTTTATCCTAAAGTCCACCTTCGGCTGGCACCCTTTAAAGTCCACCTTCGGCTGGCATCCTTTAAAATCCACCTTCGGCTGGTACCATTTGTTGAGAGTCCCCTTCGACTGGTCTCTTTGCAGTTGTAAGTCCGCCTTTGACCGCGTTCTTTTCTTAGGAATCTACCTTCGGCATAGTATTCCTGGATGAAGATTCCCCTTCGGCTGGTTTCTTTATCCTAAAGTCCACCTTCGGCTGGCACCCTTTAAAGTCCACCTTCGGCCGGCACCCTTTAAAGTCCACCTTCGGCTGGCACCCTTTAAAGTCCACATTCGGCTGGCACCCTTTAAAGTCCACCTTCGGCTGGCACCCTTTAAAGTCCACCTTCGGCTGGCACCCTTTAAAGTCCACATTCGGCTGGCACCCTTTAAAGTCCACCTTCGGCTGGCACCCTTTAAAGTTCACATTCGGCTGACATCCTTTAAAATCCCGCTTCGGCTGGTATCTTTCAAAATCCCTCTTTGGCTGGTATCTTTCAAAATCTCGCTTCGGCTGGTATTTCTCAAAAATCCCGCTTCGGCTGGTATCTTTCAAAACCCCTCTTCGGCCGGTATCATTTGTTAAAATCCCGCTTCGGCTGGTATCTTTCAAAACCCAACTTCGGCCGGTATCATTTGTTAAAATCCCGCTCCGGCAGGTATCTTTCAAAACCCCACTTCGGCTGGTATCATTTGTTAAAATCCATCGTCGACTGGTATCATTTGTTTGGTCTCTTCCCTCAGTAAGTTCACCTTCGATTGGTGTTTTCTTTGTAAGAGCTTTCTTCGGCCTGTCTCTTTCGTGCGTATTTGATACTGACCACAGATATGTATGTTTGATATCTCTTTCTTACGTATCCGATACCGACCATGGATATGTATCTTTCTATCTCTTTCTTACGTATCTGATACCGACCACGGATATGTATCTTTTCCATCTCCTTTGTGCATATCCGATACCGACCACGTATATGTATCTTTTCTATCTCTTTCTTATGTATCTGATACCGACCACGGATATGTATCTTTTCTATCTCTTTCTTACGTATCCGATACCGACCATGGATATGTATCTTTCTATCTCTTTCTTACGTATCCGATACCGACCACGGATATGTATCTTTTCTATCTCTTTCTTACGTGTCCGATACCGACCACGGATATGTATTTTTGATGTCTCTTTCTTGCGTATCCGCTACCAACCCCGGATATGTGTCTCTGATACTTTTTTTCGTATGTCTGCTACAAACTTCAGGCATATATCTTTCTTACAGGTGTTTGTTACTAAATCCCAACAGAAGTTCCTCGATAACCAGGTTATCCTTCGGTGTGTCAAACTCTGGTTAAACATACATCTAACCCTGATAATCCTTTTTACCTAAAAAAAATACAGAAAATACAGAAAATACAAAAAACCAAAGATATAATAATACCTGACTGACGCCAATCTCACCTTCAGGTTGAAGACGATTAAATGGGGGCAGTTGTTGCACCCCAAAATTTGCCCTCCTAATTTCTTTTATTTTGGCTTAGACTTTTGCAATCATCTGCATCTATTTCATTAGGTCATTAACATGGCATACATTGCATTCAATAAAGCACTTGAGGTATTTGCAGATGAACTTTTAAGACATCAATCATTGAGAAGGTATCTTATGACTGCTGATTCAGTATCTTCCGACTGTGAAAAGACTTTTGTGTGCCAATTTTCTCCTGGAGATATTGCTGCTGTCTTGGAGGTGATATCTACGCATGTTATCCTGTCATTTTCTAATGAGAAAGCATTTGAGAATTTCATCAGTAGATTATGTTTGCATTGGAACGGAGATTTTAGATTTCATGAACTTGGAATTGCCAGTGCCATGGCGTTGCTGCTTGACCCTGTTGTGTATTCTGCGACAAAGATGTTCCAGGCACATGTAATTTCATTGGTTTCTGAAGTCATTGATTCTGGCTTATCTTCGGGGAATTAGAGTCTAGATATAAGCTACTACTTAGCGGCATTTCAAAAATCTGTCAACTTGTACTCTAAGCATGTGTCTAGCTTGCAAATGGTTAGTTTTTGCATCGAATTGAGTTGTGCCTATAATAGAACCATGTTTGAGAGAGGTCTTCCAATTTTTGAATCTTATATTCAGGAAGGAACACACACCAAATTAAGTCAAGTCTTATCAAAATCAAATAGTTCATTGGACTCTTACGGTTGCAAAATGTCATCTAAAACAAAAGCTGACCTTTTGACTGAGTACATAGAATATATGAAAGGGAGACAATACATATTTGCTGATTCATGCCGGGGTAAGGCTACCTCAACCTTAGATTACATAATCCATCAAGCTTTCTCTCAAGATGCTGCTGGAGATTTATTGTATTTAAAGAAAAACACTAGTGCTGAAGATATTTATCTTTTCGCATCCATATTGAAGTTAATGAGTGTTTCACTGCTACAAGCAATTAAATGTCTAAGTAAGAGTGGTGATTCAGGTTGTCTGAAAACCACAGGAAGTTCCTCTGTGCATGATGAATATGATTTCTTGAACAACATCATTAACCCTTTTCAACAATTTAAGTTTTGTTTACCCATTCATACCTTGCTGCACAATATGTTGAAAAATCAGCAAACAAATTACCAAGTCTCTAAGTCAATGTTTATGCACTTTTCAGGCTTGTTATCTCTAAGTTTTTACAATGGTTTTGATGTGTTAGCAAAAGGATGGATATTTGATTACCCAACTAAAAGAGGGATGGCAACCTTGTACAAGTATCCGCAAAATCATTGTCTACGCACACTTCAAGGGGCATGCAGGCTGCATATTAAAAAAAATTTGAATGGACTAATTCAGATCATGTCGATGGTGATGCTCTCTTGCTGAGTGCGTGCCAATTGCTGCAAGAAGAGCCTAAATTACAAACTATAGATGATTCATCACAAACTGCAAAGATAAACCGTAAAGGCATTAGAAGTTTCAGCCGAGTAAAGAGAAATCTACATTTCACATATGATGAGGAAGCTAGCATCTTCAGCCGAACATTCCAAAACTACTTCAAGAAAAATCTCATTACAGCTGTCTAGGCATAGCAAAAGGCTCATTCTCGGGAGGAAACTTCTACCTCATCCACCTGTTAGGCCCTGCATAGAAGGTTGGAAAGTACAAAATTAGTTTAACAGCTCAGCTCAACAGCTTGGTAACTAAACTTCTAACCAAAACAATCCACAATCAAAACCAAAACTAACAAGCCAATGACATAACCTTCAGCTTGCCAACTAACTATTCTTAACAGATTTTCTAACTTCTAACTTTCTCTCTAACAATTAAACTACTAACTGCAAACAGAATTAACAGAATTTTCTAACTGCATCCTAACTTTCATAACTAACCGCTAACCATTCTATAACAAACTGCTAGCAGAAAAAAATATAACTAACAGATTTGTTCAATCCTTCCGAACCCCTTTTTTAACAGAACTGGTAGCAACCCGTAACAAACTCTAAACATAATTCCCCAACGAACGAATAATCGATCTGTAACTAACTGTTAACTAACTCCATAACCCCTAACCACCTCTCCACATAACTAACTCTAAAAAACAAAAACAGAAGTTTATAAAAGCTCCCTCCAACTCTCTCATCAAATATACATAATCAGGTTCATTATTCAGGGAACACACAGAAAATTTCTCAAGAAAATTCAGAAAAGTTAGAGAAAAATTTACCTCTTTCATGAATCATTCTTCAACACCCTGAAGAATCACCAAAAAAAAATTATCTTCTCCTCTCATCTTCACCTCATTCTTTAATTTCTTTGGAGAATCACCAAAATCAATCTCTGAAAACTCTCTCTCGCCCTTTGAATTTCATCTTCACCGAGCCTTCAAGCATCACCTTCCTCTGCATCTTCTCAACCATTTTTCTGAACCACCATTTTCCACATTCCCCTATTCACTCGTCATCACCATTCACCTTCACGCCATAACCGCAACTCATCTACATTATCAAGAATCCCTCATATCAAACGTCATCTTCCTCCTTTCACAACCATCATTGACTCATTCTTCACCCAACTTCTGTCACTCTTCAACCTCACTTTCTGCAAACCAAATATCAATTGCAACACTGATTCATGAATCTGTAACACACGTAAAACACAGAAAACACAATAACACAATAGAAGAAGAAAAAGATGAAGTAGAAGAAGCAGAGATCAAACAAAGACGGAAACCGGAGAAAACGCAAGAATACAAAGAAGAGAAAGGGAATGGGAAGAATCAAGCTCACAATAGACTCAAGGCGCTCCTTGGAATTCGACATTGGCGCCGCTGTCGAAGTAAGCATTTCGCCATCTTCTTGATACAGACATGTAGTTCTCATTCCTCCTGGCTCTTCTCCCATGGTTTTAGCTCGAATGGAGTAATTTGTGTCGTTCAATTGAAGCTTCGAGACTGCTAGGGTTTCCGATTTAGAGTGACGTTGCAAGATATTGGAAGAATCTGAAGCTAGGTTCGTATGCGGGGTTCAATGTGGATGAGGATTCCAGGGTCGAAATAACGCTGGCGGATCACTTATACTCGCCAGAGGATGAGATGCACCGTTTCGCAAGGAGGAAACAACGCCAAGAGGTCGAAGAAACAAACGGAGACTACCAATCAAAAACCGAAAATGCGATGAGGATGATCGGAAGATGACGTTGGTGGCGTGAAAGACCATCCCTTAATGCGGAGCAATGAAACGAAGATGGGGAAGAAGTGTTGGCGACACTGTTGTTCACGGAAGAGAGGAAGAAGAATTAATTTTAGATGAGGAGCCACAATAATTCTGAATCCTAGGTCATGTTTTTTTATAATATTATATTTATTCTTATTATCATAATTTCAATAGCAATCAAGTGAAAAATGTTGATGATGGCTCAAATAGCAAGGTTGTTGAAATTGGAAAAGTATGGACCGAAGTTTAATGATCCCAGGCCCATAAAAGGAAATTTTTGGGTAGCTTTTGAATTGTGAGTAACAAAAAAAAAACACTTATGGGCTTTTCAGCATGGGCTAGCGTTATTCACACTACTGTTCCAGTTCTCACCCTCTCTACCGGGCACGTGTCCTGTTTTGGGCAGCATTTTTATTGAGAACAAAAATGGCTGATTGAATCTCTATTAGTCAGGCCTTAGCGCCAATATTCTACTATACCCCCAGATTCCAGCATACACCCCCTGAACCTTCTAACTTCTTTTCTTATTTTAGTTTTTACTTTTAGCTAAAATTTTCTCTTAATTGATAATAAAAATGATACAAAAATATTAGAACATTTTAGAATTATTTAGGACCTCTCTTTATTTATTAGAGCTTTTATTTTCATATTTCTTAATCATTTTTGTTGTCATTTTTAGCTAAGGTTTTGTGATAGAATATTGATGCAACTTTTTCAATATGGAATGCTCGGGGTTAAGTCTTCAATCACCCGTTCTAGGAAACTTTGGTAGAATTTTCTTACCGCTTGCACGGTTTCGAAGAGGCAACGGACCTTCTCCGTTCGGTATCGTCACAACCTTATTTTATCCTTCATTTCCATGTGCATGCTAATATTAGGAAGATGTTTCCCTTTCATTCATCCTTGACATAGGGCTATTAACGCATGATAAAATTAGGTTTAGAAATAGACTAGTCTCCCTGTGACTTTTCTTTCCCTTTTTGCCTACGCATCTAAAGCTAAAACTCTTTTTTTCAAACTTCAAAAATACATAGAAATTTACTGACAAGAATAATGTCTTTGCTAAGTTTGGGAGTTGATAAGCGGGTTTCTTCTCAGTCTTATTGTTCTCCTATTCTAAGCTTTTGTGTGGTTCAAGTCTCAAAGACTTATTTCATGAATAAGTAGAGAAATGGCTAAAATCTCTCCCTTGAGGTCAACTAGTTGTTATCTACAAGCAAAAATATCAACCAATACAAACTCTTTTTTGCCTTTGGGCCTTCCTTGCAAAATTCTTTTCAGAGAGAACATATTAATTCACTTCTGTGCTGACGCGTAAGTCTCCAACGGTCGAGTTGCGGCAGAAGGCGAAACTAATATCGTTCATTACAAAAACAAACAAATTCAACCTCTTTTGTGCGTCCAGGCACATTTCTTTCCAAACTTTTCAAGAGAGCATGTTAATTCACTTCTGTGCTGACGCGTAAGTCTCCAAAGGTCGAGTTGCGGCAGAAGGCGAAATTAATGTTTTTCATTAAAAAATACAAACCGACAAAAACATATAAGCCGAACTACGGCTGCTCTGATTCCTTAAAAGGGATACGTAGGCATTGGGGTAGGGCCCGAGCGAGCACAATTTTATTTTCCCTACATTCTTTTCCCTTTCTTTTGCATGCATTTTCCCTTAGCAGTAATAGACAGTAAGCATAGATTAAACACACCCATAAGATAGATAACAAGAGTGGATACCGTAGAGTACTACGGGCGTGTGGGGTGCTAATACCTTCCCCTCACGTAACAGACTCCCTTACCCTTATCTCTTGGTGGTTCGACCTTGATTTCACCCTTCTCAGGTTTACTCGACGTTTACCTTTCCCTTCCCGTGGGATAAAAGACGTTCGATGGCGACTTCATTGTTTGATGATTTTCAGCCGGTTGTTTCAATAGGGTTTTAAGTTTTGGGTTTTAGGGGTTAGTGTTTAGGGTTTGGGGTTTAGGGTTTAAGGTTTAGTGTTTAGTATTTAGGGTTTAGGGTTCAGGATTTAGGATTTAGGGTCTATGGTTTAGGGTCTACACTTTAGGGGTTAGGGTTTAGGGTTTAGGGTTTAGGGTTTAGGGGTTAGGGTTTATGGTTTAGTGTTTAGGGTTAGAGGGTTTTGGGTTTAGGTTTAGGGTTTAAGCTTTAGGGTTTAGGGTTTAGGATTAGGGATTAGGGTTTAGGGTTTAGGGTTTAGGGTTTAGGGTTTATGGTTTAGGTTAAGGGTTTAGGTTTAGGGTTTAATATTTAGGGTTTAGGGATTATGGTTTAGTGTTTAGGGTTATAGGGTTTTGGGTTTAGGGTTAGGGTTTAAGGTTTAGGGTTTAGGGTTTAGGATTAGGGATTAGGGTTTAGGGTTTAGGGTTTAGGTTAAGGGTTTAGGTTTAGGGTTTAGTATTTAGGGTTTAGGGTTAATGGTTTAGGGATTAGGGTTTAGGGTTTAGGGTTTAAGATTTAGGGTTTAGTATTTAAGGTTTAGGGTTTTAGGGTCTAGAATTTAGGATTTAGGATCCAGGGTTTAAGCTTGAGGGGTTAGGGTTTATTCTTTAGGGTTTAGGGTTGAAAGGTTTAGGGATAAGGGTTTGGAGTTTATGGTTTACGGCTTAGGGTTTAGGGTTTGGGGTTTATGGTTTAAGATTTAGGGTTTAGGGTTTAGGTTTAGGGTTTATGGGAGTTTTAGGGTTTTATGGATTTGGGTTTAGGATTTTAGGGTTTAGGATTTAGGGTTTATTGTTTATGGTTTAGGGTTTAGGGTTAGCCTTTAGGGTTTATGATTTATGGTTAGGGTTTAGGGTTTAGGGTTTAGTGTTTAGGGTTTATGGTTTATGGTTTAGGGTTTAGGGTTTAGGGTTTAGCTTTAGGGTTTAGTATTTAGGGTTTAGGGTTAATGGTTTAGGGATTAGGGTTTAGGGTTTATGGTTTAAAATTTAGGGTTTAGGGTCTAAAATTTAGCATTTAGGATCTAGGGTTTAAGCTTTAGGGGTTAGGGTTTATGGTTTAGGGTTTAAAGGTTTAGGGATAAGGGTTTGAGGTTTATGGTTTAAGGCTTAGGGTTTAGGGTTTGGGGTTTATGTTTTAATGTTTAGGGTTTAGGGTTTAGGGTTTATAGGAGTTTTAGGGTTTTATGGATTTGGGTTTAGGATTTTAGGATTTAGGGTTTAGGTTTATGGTTTAGGGTTTAGGGTTTAGAGTTTAGGGTATAGGGTTTAGGGTTTAGGGTTAGGTTTTAGGGTTTAGGGTTTAGAGTATAGGGTTTATGGGACAGGGCTTATGGTTTATGGTTTTAGGGTTATAGGGTTTTAGGTTTTGGGTTTTAGGGTTTAGTGTTCAGGGTTTGGGGTTTTGGGTTTAAGGTTTAGTGTTTAGTATTTAGGGTTTAGGGTTCAAGATTTAGGATTTAGGGTCTAGGGTTTAGGGTCTACACTTTAGGGGTTAGGGTTTAGGGTTTAGTGTTTAAGGGTTAGGGTTTACGGTTTAGTGTTTAGGGTTAAAGGGTTTTGGGTTTAGGTTTAGGGTTTAAGGTTTAGGGTTTAGGGTTTAGGTTTAGGGATTAGGGTTTAGGGTTTAGGATTTAGGGTTTAGGGTTTAGGGTTTAGGGATTAAGGTTTAGGGTTTAGGGTTAGGGATTAGGGTTTAGGGTTTAGGGTTTAGGGATTAGGGTTTAGGGTTTAGGGTTTAGCTTTAGGGTTTAGTATTTAGGGTTTAGGGATTAGGGTTTAGGGTTTAAGATTTAAGGGTTTAGTATTTAGGGTTTAGGGTTTTAGGGTCTAGAATTTAGCATTTAGGATGTAGGGTTTAAGCTTTAGGGGTTAGGGTTTATGGTTTAAGGTTTAGGGTTGAAAGGTATAGGGTTAAGGTTTGGGGTTTATGGTTTACGGCTTAGGTTTTAGGGTTTGGGGATTATGGTTTAAGGTTTAGGGTTTAGGTTTTAGGTTTAGGGCTTAGGGTTTATGTGAGTTTTAGGGTTTTATGGATTTGGATTTAGGATTTTAGGGTTTAGGGTTTATGTTTTAGGGTTAGCGTTTAGGGTTTAGGGTTTATGGTTTAGGTTTAGGTTTAGGGTTTAGGGTTTAGGGTTTAGGTTTTAGTGTTTAGCTTTAGTGTTTAGTATTTAGGGTTTAGGGTTAATGGTTTATGGATTAGGGTTTAGGGTTTAAGATTTAGGGTTTAGTATTTAGGGTTTAGGGTTTTAGGGTTTAAAAATTAGGATTTAGGATCTAGGGTTTAAGCTTTAGGGGTTAGGGTTTATGGTTTAGGGTTTAGGGTCGAAAGGTTTAGGGATAAGGGTTTGGGGTTTATGGTTTACAGCTTAGGGTTTAGGGTTTATGATTTATGATTTAAGGTTTAGGGTTTAGGGTTTAGGGTTTTGGGTTTTGGGAGTTTTAGGGTTTTATGGATTTGGTTTTAGGATTTTAGGGTTTATGGTTTATGGTTTTTGGTTTAGGGTTTAGGGTTTAGTGTTTAGGGTTTAGGGTTTAGGGATAATGATTTAGGGATTAGGGTTTAGGTTTTAAGATTTAGGGTTTAGGGTTTTAGGGTCTAGAATTTAGGATTTAGGATCCAGGGTTTAAGCTTTAGGGGTTAGGGTTTATTGTTTAGGGTTTGGGGTTGAAAGCTTTGGGGATAAGGGTTTGGGGTTTATGGTTTACGGCTTAGGGTTTAGGGTTTGGGGTTTATGGTTTAAGATTTAGGGTTTAGGGTTTAGGTTAAGGGTTTATGGGAGTTTTAGGGTTTTATGGATTTGGTTTTAGGATTTTATGGTTTAGGATTTAGGGGTTAAGGTTTAGGGTTTAGGGTTTAGGGGTTAGGGTTTATGGTTTAGTGTTTAGGGTTAGAGGGTTTTGGGTTTAAGGTTTAGGGTTTAGGTTTTAGGATTAGGGATTAGGGTTTAGGGTTTAGGGTTTAGCGTTTAGGGTTAAGAGTTTAGGTTTTGGGTTTAGTATTTAGGGTTTAGGGTTAATGGTTTAGGGATTAGGGTTTAGGGTTTAGGGTTTAAGATTTAGGGTTTAGTATTTAGGGTTTAGGGTTTTAGGGTCTAGAATTTAGGATTTAGGATCCAGGGTTTAAGCTTTAGGGGTTAGGGTTTATTGTTTAGGGTTTAGGGTTGAAAGGTTTAGGGATAAGGGTTTGGAGTTTATGGTTTACGGCTTAGGGTTTGGGGTTTATGGTTTAAGATTTAGGGTTTAGGGTTTAGGTTTAGGGTTTATGGGAGTTTTAGGGTTTAATGGATTTGGGTTTAGGATTTTAGGGTTTAGGATTTAGGGTTTATGGTTTATTGTTTAAGGTTTAGGGTTAGCGTTCAGGGTTTATGGTTAGGGTTTAGGGTTTAGGGTTTAGGGTTTGGGGTTTAGTTTTTAGGGTTTATGGTTTAGGGTTTAACTTTAGGGTTTAGTATTTAGGTTTTAGGGTTAATGGTTTAGGGATTAGGGTTTAGGGTTTAGGGTTTAAGATTTAGGGTTTAGTATTTAGGGTTTAGGGTTTTAGGGTCTAGAATTTAGGATTTAGGATCCAGGGTTTGAGCTTTAGGGGTTAGGGTTTATTATTTAGAGTTTAGGGTTGAAAGGTTTAGGGATAAGGGTTTGGGGTTTAGGGTTTAGGTTTTATTGTTTAGGGTTTGGGGTTTATGGTTTAAGGTTTAGTGTTTAGGGTTTAGGGTTTATGGGAGTTTTAGGGTTTTATGGATTTGGGTTTAGGATTTTAGGATTTAGGGTTTAGGGTTTATGGTTTAGGGTTTAGGGTTTAGTGTTTAGGGTTTAGGGTTTAGGGTTTAGGGTTAGGTTTTAGGTCTAGGGTTTAGGGTTTAGAATATCGGGTTTATGGGATAGGGCTTAGGGTTTATGGTTTTAGGGTTATAGGGTTTTAGGTTATGGGTTTTAGGGTTTAGTGTTTAGGGTTTGGGGTTTAGGGTTTAAGGTTTAATGTTTAGTATTTAGGGTTTAGGGTTCAGGATTTGGAATTTAGGGTCTATGGTTTAGGGTCTACAATTTAGGGGTTAGGGTTTAGGGTTTAAGGGTTAGGGTTTATGGTTTAGTGTTTAGGGTTAGAGGGTTTTGGGTTTAGGTTTAGGGTTTAAGTTTTAGGGTTTAGGATTAGGGATTAGGGTTTAGGGTTTAGGGTTTAGGGTTTAGGGTTTAGGGTTTAGGGTTAAGGGTTTAGGTTTAGGGTTTAGTATTTAGGGTTTAGGGTTAATGGTTTAGGGATTAGGGTTTAGGGTTTAATATTTAGGGTTTAGTATTTAGGGTTTAGAGTTTTAGGGTCTAGAATTTAGGATTTAGGATCTAGGGTTTAAGCTTTAGGGGTTAGGCTTTATTGTTTAGGGTGAAAGGTTTTGCGATAACGGTTTGGAGTTTATGGTTTACGGCTTAGGGTTTAGGGTTTGGGGTATATGGTTTAAGATTTAGGGTTTAGGGTTTAGGTTTAGGGTTTATGTGAGTTTTAGGGTTTTATGGATTTGTGTTTAGGATTTTAGGGTTTAGGATTTAGGGTTTATGGTTTAGGGTTTAGGGTTAGCGTTTAGGGTTTAGGGTTTATGGTTAGGGTTTAGGGTTTAGTGTTTAGGGTTTATGGTTTAGGGTTTAGGGTTTAGGGTTTAGCTTTAGGGTTTACTATTTAGGGTTTAGGGTTAATGGTTTAGGGATTAGGGTTTAGGGATTAGTGTTTAGGGTTTAAGATTTAGGGTTTAGTATTTAGGGTTTAGGGTTTTAGGGTCTAGAATTTAGGATTTAGGATCCAGGGTTTAAGCTTTAGGGGTTAGGGTTTATTGTTTAGGGTTTAGGGTTGAAAGGTTTAGGGATAAGGGTTTGGGGTTTATGGTTTACGGCTTAGGGTTTAGGGTTTGGGGTGTATGGTTTAAGATTTAGGGTTTAGGGTTTAGGTTTAAGGTTTATGGGGGTTTTAGGGTTTTATGGATTTGGGTTTAGGATTTAGGGTTTATGGTTTATGGTTTAGGGTTAGCGTTTAGGGTTTAGGGTTTATGGTTAGGGTTTAGGGTTTAGGGTTTAGGGTTTAGTGTTTAGGGTTTATGGTTTAGGCTTTAGGGTTTAGGGTTTAGGGTTTAGCTTTAGGGTTTAGTATTTAGGGTTTAGGGTTAATAGTTTAGGGATTAGGGTTTAAGATTTAGGGTTTAGTATTTAGGGTTTAGGGGCTAAAATTTAGGATTAAGGATCTAGGGTTTAAGCTTTAGGGGTTAGGGTTTTTGGTTTAAGGTTTAGGGTTTAAAGGTTTAGGGATAAGGGTTTGGGGTTTATGGTTTAAGGCTTAAGGTTTAGGGTTTGGGGTTTATGGGTTAATGTTTAGGGTTTAGGGTTTGTGGGAGTTTTAGGGTTTTATGGATTTGGGTTTAGGATTTTAGGATTTAGGGTTTAGGTTTATGGTTTAGGGTTTAGGGTTTAGTTTTTAGGGTATAGGGTTTAGGGTTTAGGGTTAGGTTTTAGGTTTAGGGTTTAGGGTTTAGGGTTTAGAGTATAGGGTTTATGGGACAGGGCTTAGGGTTTATGGTTTTAGGGTTATAGGGTTTTAGGTTTTGGGTTTTAGGGTTTAGTGTTTAGGGTTTGGGATTTTGGGTTTAAGGTTTAGTGTTTATTATTTAGGGTTTATGGTTCAGGATTTAGGATTTAGGGTCTAGGGTTTAGGGTTTACACTTCAGGGGTTAGGGGTTAGGGTTTAGGGTTTAGGGGTTAGGGTTTATGGGTTTAGGGTTTAGGGTTTTGGTTTAGCTTTAGGGTTTAGTATTTAGGGTTTATGGTTAATGGTTTAGGGATTAGGGTTTAGGGTTTAAGATTTAAGATTTAATGGTTTAGTATTTAGGGTTTAGGGTTTTAGGGTCTAGAATTTAGAATTTAGGATCTAGGGTTTAAGCTTTAGGTGTTAGGGTTTATGGTTTAGGGTTTAGGGTTTATGGTTTATGGTTTAGGGTTTAGGGTTAAGGGGTTAGGGTTTATGGTTTAGTGTTTAGGGTTTAGAGTTTATGGTTTAAGGTTTAGGGTTTAGGGTTTGGGGTTTATGGTTTAAGGTTTAGGGTTTATGGTTTAGGGTTTTGGGAGTTTTAGGGTTTTATGGATCTGGGTTTAGGATTTTAGGGTTTAGGGTTTAGGGATTATGGTTTAGGGTTCAGGGTTTTGCGAGTTTTAGGGTTTTATGGATTTGGGTTTAGGATTTTAGGGTTTAGGGATTATGGTTTAGGGTTTATGGTTTAGTGTTTAGGGTTTAGGGTTAGGTTTTAGGTTTAGGGTTTAGAGTATAGGGTTTATGGGACAGGGCTCAAGGTTTATGGTTTTAGGGTTATAGGGTTTTAGGTTTAGGGTTTTAGGGTCTAGAATTTAGGATTTAGGATCTAGGGTTTAAGCTTTAGGGGTTAGGGTTTATTGTTTAGGGTGAAAGGTTTAGGGATAAGGGTTTGGAGTTTATGGTTTACGGCTTAGGGTTTAGGGTTTGGGGTTTATGGTTTAAGATTTAGGGTTTAGGGTTTAGGTTTAGGGTTTTTGGGAGTTTTAGGGTTTTATGGATTTGTGTTTAGGATTTTAGGGTTTAGGATTTAGGGTTTATGGTTTAGGGTTTATGGTTTAGGGTTAGCGTTTAGGGTTTAGGGTTTATGGTTAGGGTTTAGGGTTTAGTGTTTAGGGTTTATGGTTTAGGGTTTAGGGTTTAGCTTTAGGGTTTACTATTTAGGGTTTAGGGTTAATGGTTTAGGGATTAGGGTTTAGGGTTTAAGAGTTAGGGTTTAGTATTTAGGGTTTAGGGTTTTAGGGTCTAGAATTTAGGATTTAGGATCCAGGGTTTAAGCTTTAGGGGTTAGGGTTTATTGTTTAGGGTTTAGGGTTGAAAGGTTTAGGGATAAGGGTTTGGGGTTTATGGTTTACGGCTTAGGGTTTAGGGTTTGGGGTGTATGGTTTAAGATTTAGGGTTTAGGGTTTAGGTTTAAGGTTTATGGGGGTTTTAGGGTTTTATGGATTTGGGTTTAGGATTTAGGGTTTATGGTTTATGGTTTAGGGTTAGCGTTTAGGGTTTAGGGTTTATGGTTAGGGTTTAGGGTTTAGGGTTTAGGGTTTAGTGTTTAGGGTTTATGGTTTAGGCTTTAGGGTTTAGGGTTTAGGGTTTAGCTTTAGGGTTTAGTATTTAGGGTTTAGGGTTAATAGTTTAGGGATTAGGGTTTAAGATTTAGGGTTTAGTATTTAGGGTTTAGGGGCTAAAATTTAGGATTAAGGATCTAGGGTTTAAGCTTTAGGGGTTAGGGTTTTTGGTTTAAGGTTTAGGGTTTAAAGGTTTAGGGATAAGGGTTTGGGGTTTATGGTTTAAGGCTTAAGGTTTAGGGTTTGGGGTTTATGGGTTAATGTTTAGGGTTTAGGGTTTGTGGGAGTTTTAGGGTTTTATGGATTTGGGTTTATGATTTTAGGATTTAGGGTTTAGGTTTATGGTTTAGGGTTTAGGGTTTAGTTTTTAGGGTATAGGGTTTAGGGTTTAGGGTTAGGTTTTAGGTTTAGGGTTTAGGGTTTAGGGTTTAGAGTATAGGGTTTATGGGACAGGGCTTAGGGTTTATGGTTTTAGGGTTATAGGGTTTTAGGTTTTGGGTTTTAGGGTTTAGTGTTTAGGGTTTGGGATTTTGGGTTTAAGGTTTAGTGTTTATTATTTAGGGTTTATGGTTCAGGATTTAGGATTTAGGGTCTAGGGTTTAGGGTTTACACTTCAGGGGTTAGGGGTTAGGGTTTAGGGTTTAGGGGTTAGGGTTTATGGGTTTAGGGTTTAGGGTTTTGGTTTAGCTTTAGGGTTTAGTATTTAGGGTTTATGGTTAATGGTTTAGGGATTAGGGTTTAGGGTTTAAGATTTAAGATTTAATGGTTTAGTATTTAGGGTTTAGGGTTTTAGGGTCTAGAATTTAGAATTTAGGATCTAGGGTTTAAGCTTTAGGTGTTAGGGTTTATGGTTTAGGGTTTAGGGTTTATGGTTTATGGTTTAGGGTTTAGGGTTAAGGGGTTAGGGTTTATGGTTTAGTGTTTAGGGTTTAGAGTTTATGGTTTAAGGTTTAGGGTTTAGGGTTTGGGGTTTATGGTTTAAGGTTTAGGGTTTATGGTTTAGGGTTTTGGGAGTTTTAGGGTTTTATGGATCTGGGTTTAGGATTTTAGGGTTTAGGGTTTAGGGATTATGGTTTAGGGTTCAGGGTTTTGCGAGTTTTAGGGTTTTATGGATTTGGGTTTAGGATTTTAGGGTTTAGGGATTATGGTTTAGGGTTTATGGTTTAGTGTTTAGGGTTTAGGGTTAGGTTTTAGGTTTAGGGTTTAGAGTATAGGGTTTATGGGACAGGGCTCAAGGTTTATGGTTTTAGGGTTATAGGGTTTTAGGTTTAGGGTTTTAGGGTCTAGAATTTAGGATTTAGGATCTAGGGTTTAAGCTTTAGGGGTTAGGGTTTATTGTTTAGGGTGAAAGGTTTAGGGATAAGGGTTTGGAGTTTATGGTTTACGGCTTAGGGTTTAGGGTTTGGGGTTTATGGTTTAAGATTTAGGGTTTAGGGTTTAGGTTTAGGGTTTTTGGGAGTTTTAGGGTTTTATGGATTTGTGTTTAGGATTTTAGGGTTTAGGATTTAGGGTTTATGGTTTAGGGTTTATGGTTTAGGGTTAGCGTTTAGGGTTTAGGGTTTATGGTTAGGGTTTAGGGTTTAGTGTTTAGGGTTTATGGTTTAGGGTTTAGGGTTTAGCTTTAGGGTTTACTATTTAGGGTTTAGGGTTAATGGTTTAGGGATTAGGGTTTAGGGTTTAAGAGTTAGGGTTTAGTATTTAGGGTTTAGGGTTTTAGGGTCTAGAATTTAGGATTTAGGATCCAGGGTTTAAGCTTTAGGGGTTAGGGTTTATTGTTTAGGGTTTAGGGTTGAAAGGTTTAGGGATAAGGGTTTGGGGTTTATGGTTTATGGCTTAGGGTTTATGGTTTGGGGTTTATGGTTTAAGATTTAGGGTTTAGGGTTTAGGTTTAAGGTTTATCGGGGTTTTAGGGTTTTATGGATTTGGGTTTAGGATTTAGGGTTTATGGTTTATGGTTTATGGTTTAGTGTTTAGGGTTAGCGTTTAGGGTTTAGGGTTTATGGTTAGGGTTTAGGGTTTAGGGTTTAGGGTTTAGTGTTTAGGGTTTATGGTTTAGGGTTTAGGGTTTAGGGTTTAGCTTTAGGGTTTAGTATTTAGGGTTTAGGGTTAATAGTTTAGGGATTAGGGTTTAAGATTTAGGGTTTAGTATTTAGGGTTTAGGGGCTAAAATTTAGGATTTAGGATCTAGGGTTTAAGCTTTAGGGGTTAGGGTTTTTGGTTTAAGGTTTAGGGTTTAAAGGTTTAGGGATAAGGGTTTGGGGTTTATGGTTTAAGGCTTAAGGTTTAGGGTTTGGGGTTTATGGGTTAATGTTTAGGGTTTAGGGTTTAGGGTTTGTGGGAGTTTTAGGGTTTTATGGATTTGGGTTTAGGATTTTAGGATTTAGGGTTTAGGTTTATGGTTTAGGGTTTAGGGTTTAGTTTTTTGGGTATAGGGTTTAGGGTTTAGTGTATAGGGTTTACGGGACAAGGCTTAGGGTTTAGAGTATAGGGTTTATGGGACAGGGCTTAGGGTTTATGGTTTTAGGGTTATAGGGTTTTAGGTTTTGGATTTTAGGGTTTAGTGTTTAGGGTTTGGGATTTTGGGTTTAAGGTTTAGTGTTTATTATTTAGGGTTTAGGGTTAAGGATTTAGGATTTAGGGTCTAGGGTTTAGGGTTTACACTTCAGGGGTTAGGGGTTAGGGTTTAGGGTTTAGGGGTTAGGGTTTATGGGTTTAGGGTTTAGGGTTTTGGTTTAGCTTTAGGGTTTAGTATTTAGGGTTTATGGTTAATGGTTTAGGGATTAGGGTTTAGGGTTTAGAGTTTAAGATTTAAGATTTAATGGTTTAGTATTTAGGGTTTAGGGTTTTAGGGTCTAGAATTTAGAATTTAGGATCTAGGGTTTAAGCTTTAGGTGTTAGGGTTTATGGTTTAGGGTTTAGGGTTTAGGGTTTATGGTTTAGGGTTTAGGGTTAAGGGGTTAGGGTTTATGGTTTAGTGTTTAGGGTTTAGAGTTTATGGTTTAAGGTTTAGGGTTTAGGGTTTGGGGTTTATGGTTTAAGGTTTAGGGTTTATGGTTTATGGTTTTGGGAGTTTTAGGGTTTTATGGATTTGGGTTTAGGATTTTAGGGTTTAGGGTTTAGGGATTATGGTTTAGGGTTTAGGGTTTTGCGACTTTTAGGGTTTTATGGATTTGGGTTTAGGATTTTAGGGTTTAGGGTTTAGGGTTAGGTTTTAGGTTTAGGGTTTAGAGTATAGGGTTTATGGGATAGGGCTTAGGGTTTATGGTTTTAGGGTTATAGGGTTTTAGCTTTTGGGTTTTAGGGTTTAGTGTTTAGGGTTTGGGGTTTAGGGTTTAAGGTTTAGGGTTTATGGGAGTTTTAGGGTTTTATGGATTTGGGTTTAGGATTTTAGGATTTAATGTTTAGGGTTTAGGGTTTATGGTTTAGGATTTAGGGTTTAGTGTTTAGGGTTTAAGGTTTATGGTTTAGGGTTAGGTTTTAGGTTTAAGGTAGAGGGTTTAGAGTATAGGGTTTATTGGACAGGGCTTAGGGTTTATGGTTTTAGGGTTATAGGGTTTTAGGTTTTGGGTTTTAGGGTTTAGTGTTTAGGGTTTGGGGTTTAGGGTTTAAGGTTTAGTGTTTAGTATTTAGGCTTTAGGGTTTAGGATTTAGGGTCTATGGTTTAGGGTCTACACTTTAGGGGTTTGGGTTTTGGGTTTAGGGTTAAGGGGTTATGGTTTATGGTTTAGTGTTTAGGGTTAGAGGGTTTTGGGTTTAGGTTTAGGGTTTAAGGTTTAGGGTTTAGGTTTAGGGATTAGGGATTAGGGATTAGGGTTTATGGTTTAGGTTTTAGGGTTTAGGGTTAAGGGTTTAGGTTTAGGGTTTAGTATTTAGGGTTTAGGGTTAATGGTTTAGGGATTAGGGTTTAGGGTTTAGGGTTTAAGATTTAGGGTTTAGGGTTTATGGTTTAGGGTTTAGGGTTGAAAGGTTTAGGGATAAGGGTTTGGGGTTTATGGTTTACGGCTTAGGGTTTAGGGTTTGGGGTTTATGGTTTAAGATTTAGGGTTTAGGGTTTAGGTT
Organism: Vicia faba; assembly: GCA_948472305.1. Classification (NCBI taxonomy): domain Eukaryota; kingdom Viridiplantae; phylum Streptophyta; class Magnoliopsida; order Fabales; family Fabaceae; genus Vicia; species Vicia faba. The sequence continues at coordinate 61,667,648 of OX451737.1, read as the reverse complement.
TAGGGTTTATGGGAGTTTTAGGGTTTTATGGATTTGGGTTTAGGATTTTAGGGTTTAGGCTTTATGGTTTAGGGTTTAGGGTTAGTGTTTAGGGTTTATGGTTAGGGTTTAGGGTTTAGGGTTTAGTGTTTAGGGTTTATGGTTTAGGGTTTAAGGTTTAGGGTTTAGCTTTAGGGTTTAGTATTTAGGGTTAATGGTTTAGGTATTAGGGTTTAGGGTTTAAGGTTTAGGGTTTAGTATTTAGGGTTTAGGGTTTTAGGGTCTAAAATTTAGGATTTAAGATGTAGGGTTTAATCTTTATGGTTTAGGGTTTAAAGGTTTAGGGATAAGGGTTTGGGGTTTATGGTTTAAGGCTTATGGTTTAGGGTTTATGGTTTAATGTTTAGGGTTTAGGGTTTAGGGTTTATAGGAGTTTTAGGGTTTTATGGATTTGGGTTTAGGATTTTAGGATTTAGTGTTTAGGTTTAGGGTTTAGGGTTTAGGGTTTAGTGTTTAGGGTATTGGGTTTAGGGTTTAGGATTAGGTTTTAGGTTTAAGGTTTAGGGTTTAGAGTATAGGCTTTATGGGACAGGGCTTAGGGTTTATGGTTTTAGGGTTATAGAGTTATAGGTTTTGGGTTTTAGGGTTTAGTGTTTAGGGTTTGGGGTTTAGGGTTTAAGGCTTAATGTTTAGTATTTAGGGTTCAGGATTTAGGGTCTATGGTTTAGGGTCTAAACTTTAGGGGTTAGGGTTTAGGGGTTAGGGTTTAGGGTTTATGGTTTATGGTTTAGTGTTTAGGGTTAGAGGGTTTTGGGTTTAGGGTTTAAGGTTTAGGGTTTAGGGTTTAGGTTTAGGGATTAGGGTTTAGGGTTTAGGGTTTAGGGTTAAGGGTTTTGGTTTAGGGTTTAGTATTTAGGGTTTAGGGTTAATGGTTTAGGGATTAGGGTTTAGGGTTTAAGATTTAGGGTTTAGTATTTAGGGTTTAGGGTTTTAGTGTCTAGAATTTTGGATTTAGGATCCAGGGTTTAAGCTTTAGGGGTTAGGGTTTATTGTTTAGGATTTTGGGTTGAAAGGTTTAGGGATACGGGTTTGGGGTTTATGGTTTACGACTTAGGGTTAAGGGTTTGGGGTTTATGGTTTAAGATTTAATGTTTAGGGTTTAGGTTTAGGGTTTTGGGAGTTTTAGGGTTTTATGGATTTGGGTTTAGGATTTTAGGGTTTAGGATTTAGGGGTTAGGGTTTAGGGTTTAGGGTTTAGGGGTTAGGGTTTACAGTTTAGTGTTTAGGGTTAGAGGGTTTTGGGTTTAGGTGTAGGGTTTAAGGTTTAGGGTTTAGGGATTATGATTAGGGATTAGGGTTTAGGGTTTAGGGTTTAGGGTTTAGCGTTTAGGGTTTAGGGTTAAGAGTTTAGGTTTAGGGTTTAGTATTTAGGGTTTAGGGTTAATGGTTTAGGGATTAGGGTTTAGGGTTTGGGGTTTAAGATTTAGGGTATAGTATTTAGGGTTTAGGGTTTTAGGGTCTAAAATTTAGCATTTAGGATCTAGGATTTAAGCTTTAGGGGTTAGGGTTTATGGTTTAGGGGTTAGGGTTTAAAGGTTTAGGGATAAGGGTTTGAGGTTTATGGTTTAAGGCTTAGGGTTTAGGGGTTGGGGTTTATGTTTTATTGTTTAGGGTTTAGGGTTTAGGGTTTAGGGTTTAGGGTTTATGGGAGTTTTAGGGTTTTATGGATTTGGGTTTAGGATTTTAGGATTTAGGGTTTAGGGATTATGGTTTAGGGTTTATGGTTTAGTGTTCAGGGTTTAGGGTTTAGGGTTTAGGGTTAGGTTTTAGGTTTAGGGTTTATAGTATAAGGTTTATGGGACAAGGCTTAGGGTTTATGGTTTTAGGGTTATAGGGTTTTTGATTTTGGGTTTTAGGGTTTAGTGTTTAGGTTTTGGGGTTTAGGGTTTAAGGTTTACGGTTTATGGGAGTTTTAGGGTTTTATGGATTTGGGTTTAGGATTTTAGGATTTAGGGTTTAGGGTTTATGGTTTAGGATTTAGGGTTTAGTGTTTAGGGTTTAGGGTTTATGGTTTAGGGTTAGGTTTAAGGTTTAAGGTTTAGGGTTTAGAGTATAGGGTTTATTGGACATGGCTTAGGGTTTATGGTTTTAGGGTTATAGGGTTTTAGGTTTTGGGTTTTAGGGTTTAGTGTTTAGGGTTTGGGGTTTAGGGTTTAAGGTTTAGTGTTTAGTATTTAGGGTTTATGGTTAAGGATTTAGGATTTAGGGTCTATGGTTTAGGGTCTACACTTTAGGGGTTTGGGTTTAGGGTTTAGGGTTAAGGGGTTAGGGTTTATGGTTTAGTGTTTAGGGTTAGAGGGTTGTGGGTTTAGGTTTAGGGTTTAAGGTTTAGGGTTCAGGTTTAGGGATTAGGGATTAGGGATTAGGGTTTATGGTTTAGGGTTTAGGGTTTAGGGTTAAGGGTTTAGGGTTTAGTATTTAGGGTTTAGGGTTAATGGTTTAGGGATTAGGGTTTAGGGTTTAGGGTTTAAGATTTAGGGTTTAGGGTTTATGGTTTAGGGTTTAGTGTTGAAAGGTTTAGGGATAAGGGTTTGGGGTTTATGGTTTACGGCTTAGGGTTTAGGGTTTGGGGTTTATGGTTTAAAATTTAGGGTTTAGGTTTAGGGTTTATGGGAGTTTTAGGGTTTTATGGAATTGGGTTTAGGATTTTAGGGTTTAGGCTTTAGGGTTTATGGTTTATGGTTTAGGGTTTAGGGTTAGCGTTTAGGGTTTATGGTTAGGGTTTTGGGTTTAGGGTTTAGTGTTTAGGGTTTATGGTTTAGGGTTTAGGGGTTAGGGTTTAGGGTTTAGCTTTAGGGTTTAGTATTTAGGGTTTAGGGTTAATGGTTTAGGGATTAGGGTTTAGGGTTTAGGGTTTAAGGTTTAGGGTTTAGTATTTAGGGTTTAGGGTTTTAGGGTCTAAAATTTAGGATTTAGGATTTAGGGTTTATGGTTTTAGGGTTATAGGGTTTTAGGTTTTGGGTTTTAGGGTTTAGTGTTTAGGGTTTGGGATTTATGGTTTAAGGCTTATGGTTTAGGGTTTGGGGTTTATGGTTTAATGTGTAGGGTTTAACGTTTAGGGTTTATAGGAGTTTTAGGGTTTTAGGGATTAGGGTTTAGGATTTTAGGATTTAGGGTTTACGTTTAGGGTTTAGGGTTTAGGGTTTAGTGTTTAGGGTATTGGGTTTAGGGTTTAGGATTAGGTTTTAGGTTTAAGGTTTAGGGTTTAGAGTATAGGCTTTATGGGACAGGGCTTAGGGTTTATGGTTTTAGGGTTATAGGGTTATAGGTTTTGGGTTTTAGGGTTTAGTGTTTAGGGTTTGGGGTTTAGGGTTTAAGGTTTAGTGTTTAGTATTTAGGGTTCAGGATTTAGGGTCTATGGTTTAGGGTCTAAACTTTAGGGGTTAGGGTTTAGGGGTTAGGGTTTAGTGTTTATGGTTTATGGTTTAGTGTTTAGGGTTAGAGGGTTTTGGGTTTAGGGTTTAAAGTTTAGGGTTTAGGGTTTAGGTTTAGGGATTATGGTTTAGGGTTTAAGGTTTAGGGTTAAGGGTTTAGGTTTAGGGTTTAGTATTTAGGGTTTAGGGTTAATGGTTTAGGGATTAGGGTTTAGGGTTTAGGGTTTAAGATTTAGGGTTTAGTATTTAGGGTTTAGGGTTTTAGGGTCTAGAATTTAGGATTTAGGATCCAGGGTTTAAGCTTTAGGGGTTAGGGTTTATTGTTTAGGATTTAGGGTTGAAAGGTTTAGGGATAAGGGTTTGGGGTTTATGGTTTACAGCTTAGGGTTAAGGGTTTGGGGTTTATGGTTTAAGATTTAGGGTTTAGGGTTTAGGTTTAGGGTTTATGGGAGGTTTAGGGTTTTATGGATTTGGGTTTAGGATTTTAGGGTTTAGGATTTAGGGGTTAGGGTTTAGGGTTTAGGGGTTAGCGTTTATGGTTTAGTGTTTAGGGTTAGAGGGTTTAGGGTTTAGGTTTAGGGTTTAAGGTTTAGGGTTTAGGGATTAGGATTAGGGATTAGGGTTTAGGGTTTAGGGTTTATGGTTTAGGGTTTAGCGTTTAGGGTTTAGGGTTAAGAGTTTAGGTTTAGGGTTTAGTATTTAGAGTTTAGGGTTAATGGTTTAGGGATTAGGGTTTAGGGTTTGGGGTTTAAGATTTAGGGTTTAGTATTTAGGGTTTAGGGTTTTAGGGTCTAAAATTTAGCATTTAGGATCTAGGATTTAAGCTTTAGGGGTTAGGGTTTATGGTTTAGGGGTTAGGGTTTAAAGGTTTAGGGATAAGGGTTTGAGGTTTATGGTTTAAGGCTTAGGGTTTAGGGTTTGGGGTTTATGTTTTAATGTTTAGGGTTTAGGGTTTAGGGTTTATGGGAGTTTTAGGGTTTTATGGATTTGGGTTTAGGATTTTAGGATTTAGGGTTTAGGGATTATGGTTTAGTGTTTATGGTTTAGTGTTTAGGGTTTAGGGTTTAGGGTTAGGTTTTAGGTTTAGGGTTTAGAGTATAGGGTTTATGGGACAGGGCTTAGGGTTTATGGTTTTAGGGTTATAGGTGAAGGGGTGAAAAACACAAGAAGGGGGGGTTGAATTGTAAAACTGGAATCTTAAAGCAAATGACAAGATATTTTTATCCTGGTTCGTTTGATCTCAAACTACTCCAGTCCACCCGTCAAGGTGATTTCGCCTCTCTCCAACGAGGTCTTAATTCACTATATTCAACTGAATACAAATCTGCTTTAACAACTGCTAAAGCCTTCTTGATTCAAACCACAATCCGGTTTGTCAAGGCAACACTTTCTTACAAAGGTATAAAATAATGTGTGTGAATGTTTTCTACAAAACTATATCACAACTGTGATGTTTACACAAATGAAGCTTAGAATACTAGGTTGCTAAACGCTAATGGAGTGTCAGAGTTTGTTGGTTTAGCAAAACTGGTAGATGAAGATTATTGATCAGCTTTGTGCGTGTAGAGAGTTTGGAAGCATTAGCCGTGATAATCTTCGAAGCTTGGTTTATATAGCACTTGGGAAGATGAACGTTGATGCAAATATTCTTGATTCAATGCTAATAACAAGCTTTCCTTTTTGAGCAGATCTTGTCTAGAATGAAGCCGTTGGAATTAATTAGCGTTCAATGCACAGTACCGTTGCTTCTTCAATGCACGTTCTGGCTTGGCTCATTCTGATTCTGCTTCGCTGCTGATGAACTATTGTTTCTGTATCAGAGTGTTTACGCGCAATTCTGTTCATCAAGCTTCAGCATGTGCGTGAGTTGATCATCTGATCTTCACGTTCTGATTCAGCAACTTCTGATGCTGGTGTATCAAATCAAGTTCTGATGCTGAATAATTGATCTTGCTTATTTTAATCAGCATATCTGCAAGTCAGAGCATAGTATTTTTAGGCAGCATATAATTCAAACATGAAACATTTAAATACTATATCTTTTCACTTTGTTATCATTAAAACTTAAATATAGGGTACTAGATTCAAACATTGTTCTAACAATCTCCCCCTTTTTGATGATGACAAAAACTAGATATTTTAAATAAAAAATAACGTGAAAAGTATCTGGGAAATGATTCAGAGTTAAGAAGTAAAGAGAAATCAGAGTTTAAGAGATACTCCCCCTGAGTTTGTTACTTCCCTTTGATATGCGTGTTCTTCAGGATCAGATCTTTTTCTATCCTTGAGCATCAGAATATAGGTCTTTGATTTATCAGAGAGCAGAGCTTCAGAGCTTTTGCTGTCAGAGCTTTGCTTCGGATCAGAGTGTTAGGTCGATCAGAACTTCATATTTGATCAGAGCAATATGAGCTTCTACATTTGATCGGAGCTTCTAGCTTCTAGTCTTCATAGTGTTCAAGAGCTTCCTTGTGCCTGTAGACTTAAAAACAAAACAGAAAAACATTTCAAGTAATAGAGTTAGAATGTTTGAGAATTTCTGTCTAGTTAGCCGTTATTGATTTTAAATATCATTCTTGTTCTCCCCCTTTTTGTCAGCAATCAAAAAGTGCTGGTGATGTGCTAAAATAATTTAGATCAGAAAAACTAATTATATTAAAATAGTTCAGAATCAGAGCAAAATAGCGTTACAAAACATAGTCAAAACAATACATCAGAAAATGAAGAAAATATGAGAAATTATGCATGAAAAAGATTTTTAAGGTTGTGGGGGCATGCGTGAGAACAGGCTTTCCAGCATTGCTTGAATCTTTTCAGAAGTTTCATTCTGCTTCTGAACCATGGTGACAACAGTGTCAATCTTGCTGTCCTGTACATTCATTCTTGCTTCCATCTTCTGATCATTCTCTTCCATCCGCTGCTGGAGACGCAAGTCATTCAGCCTTAGTTCTTCCAGAGCCTGCCTGTCCAAGGCAGCTTGAGAACTTTCAGCAGGAGGAAGCTTCTCAGAACTTTCAGCTACATCTTCTGCTAGATTCTCTTCCTGAAGGGTCTTGTCTTCTTCTGATGGTTGCACCTGTGCAGCTTGCTCTTTCTCAGACCAGGATTCACTGTCCAGAGGGAGCACAACTTCTTGAGGCAGCTGACTCTCAACTTCCTTCAGCAGCTTGCTAAAGTTCTGTTGAGCCTGCTCATAGTTGACGTCCTGCAGCTTGAGTGCTTCAGCACGTACCCATCCTCTGAACTGTGACCAGAGCTGATCAGAAGCAGCTGGGTCAATCATCCCCGGACAGACTTGCTTCAACGAAGCAATCCATTGCAGCATACCTGTTTCAAAATTCAAGATACCAGAGCCAACATCTGGTTGCTTTGGTTTGGGTATGGCAATTTTGTGTCTAAGGTCAGCAAGACGTTCAAGACTTGTTAAGTTAATGAAAGTTCTGCTGGGGTTTTCAGCGGATTGGTTTTCAGAGGTTGTTTGTTTTGTAGGAGGGTTATCAGAATCAGAGGATATTTCTATTGGAGTGGTTGGAGTTTTTGGAGGTGTTGATTCCTCTGATGATGGTAACTGGGGCCTGACAATGGTGGTTCCACATGGCAACTGGATTGCCAGCGGTGAAGGTTGAGGTGAGTGGGGATCAGAATGATGAGGAGATGGGGTTTCATAACGGTGAAACTCTGGTTGTGGCGAAGGTGGATTATTTTATGGTTGAGGAGGTGGAATCTCTGATTGCTCAGGGATCAGAGGTTCTTCTGTGAGAGGTTGTTGAGATTGTGGTTCTGATTCTGGTTGTTGTTGAATTTCTGGTTCAGGTTGTGATTCTGGTTCAGGTTGAATTTCTGGTTCAGGTTGTGGAGGAGGAATATTTGGTGGTTCAGAGTGAGGTTGAACAGAAGCATGTTCACGCTCAATATCAGCTAGCACTCTATCAAGTGCTGGTGTTGTTGAAACAGTTGGTTGTTTGGTAATTTTGATTCTGGGTCTTCTGAGTAGTAAGGCCTCAGAAGGGTCTTCTGGTATGGTTTCATCAATGGTAGGGATTGGGATGGATATTCTGTGAGAGGTTTGAGGAGGGGCAGCAGATGTTGGAATAGTAGATGAAATTGAAATAGGGGCAGCAGATGAATTACCTCGTTTCTTTGGAGTCTGATGAGATGATCCTTCTGCTTTCCTCTTCTTTGTTTTCTTCTGAGTCACTTCAGGTTGAACTTGACTCAGATCTTTGATCTTCAGCTTTGAACCTGCATCTTCTTCCTTGTATGAATCTGGATACTTGAGAAACATATCAGGTTGGGATTCCATTTCAGAAAATCTTGGGAAATTACTCAGAGGCACTCTTCTTCTGGAGATGTCAGCAGTTGAAGAAGCTCTGGGTTCCTTCCTAATATTTTCAATCAGCTTCATCTTTTTCAGGTTCTTAGCGTTCAGCGGTTTTCCAACAGTTGGTTCCATAGTGCCCAACACTTTAGCTTCGCTCAGATAATCTATCAGATTATTCTCTGTCAGAATATCTGATATGAGCCTTCCAAACGGTATCCAGTCCCTTTTGGTCCTTTCTTCTTCTCTAGTCTCTTTCACACTAGTCTTCAGATGGTTGAACAGGAAGTGTGCCAGATTGATCTTCACCCTCTGATCAATAAAGTAGATCAGAAATTGCTGATCCACGTTTATATAATCAGGAGAGCTTGTTGGCTTCCTGTGATTGAAACAGCCCAGAACAATCTTGGCCCATACTCTACAGTGATCCTTCAGATCCTTAATTTTGCTGCTGGGAAAACCAAGAGTGAAAATGCAGTTTGCTACCACACCTATATCAGGGCATCTGTCAGCCATGTCCACACAACGGACTCCACCACCACTTTGACCAATTAACCTAGCAATGAGGTCTTCAGAAATTATTATCTTCTTTCCCATGACAGAAGAGATGACTAGATGTTTATGAATCTTGGCGTGAATCCAAAATTCCTTGACAAGCTCTGGGAAAGTTGGTCCAACCAACCTATCGAAATACCTCTCCCACTTTTGAGCCTTGATCTCTTCAGTTAGGTCAAATCCATTTTCCTTCAAACTTTCAAAATCGATGATTAACTCAGAGAGAACCTCAAGATTCTTTACCGGTGTGAGAAGAGTTCTGGTAGGCACCTGATATTGCTCAGAAGTTTCTTTCTTCTGATTCCCTGCAGAAATGCTGGAGGATGCCATTGTTCTCACTAAAAAGCTTTGAGAATGATTTGAGAGAAAAAAGGTTTTGAAGAAGATAAACTCAGAAATATGCAGAAAAAGTTTCAGAGATTATGAGAAAGCGTAAGGAATAAGAATGGAGAATAATGTGCTTAAATAGGTTTTCAAAAATTATTTTGAAAAATTAAACGTTTTTAAGAGAGAGAAAAAAAATAATGATTGCCATTAACAAGCGTGATTACTTTGCATTAAATGCTTGCTGATTTTGAGGGATTTGAGAAAGATACTTAAAAACGGTTACCAGACATGTGTCTCAATGCACCCAATCAGCGCTTTCCTTTCTCAGAAGCGTGCACGCGTTCTGCTTCAGGGATTTGCTGATGATTGGATGACACTTGTTTGATGTAGTGATCAGCACGTCTGTCTTTGAGATTAGACTCTCAGATCTTTAGACTTGCATCTGATATAATCTGCATGTTCTATCTTTTCTAAAAGAAGATTGATCAGAAGTTCACAGTAATATAATTACATTCTGAAGATAAATACATGGAATTAAAACATTTTCATTCTGGGCATACTTTCATGCTGAGATGTTTCAGAATGAAATTAAACCTATCTTCTGAAAGGGGTTTAGTAAAGATATCAGCCCATTGATGGTCTGTATCTATAAATTTCAAGTTTAAAATACCTTTCTGAATATAGTCCCTAATGAAATGATGTTTTATTTCTATATGCTTAGCCCTAGAATGTAAAATAGGATTCTTACTTAAGCAAATAGCAGAAGTATTATCACAAAGAATAGGAATGTTACTCTCAAAAATCTGGAAGTCTTCAAGCTGACTTTTCATCCAGAGCATCTGTGTGCTACATCCAGCTGCTGCTATGTACTCAGCTTCTGCTGTTGACAGAGCAATTGTTGATTGCCTTTTGCTGGACCACGAAATCAGATTTTCTCCCAGAAACTGGAAGCTTCCAGAAGTGCTTTTACGTTCCACTCTGTCTCCAGCAAAATCAGCATCACAGTAGCCTACTAAGCTGTAATCACTAGATTTTCTCTGTAGACTTTCTGTACTACGCTTTTGCTTACCTCTTCTCTTTCCAGAATGCACGTGGGATGCATTGGAATCTTTGATGGCTTACATTCTGAGAGGTCAAATTTCTTCAGAAGATCTCTGATGTATTTGCTCTGATGAATGTAAGTTCCCTCTGGAGTTTGATTAATCTGAATTCCTAGAAAGAACTTCAGTTCCCCCATGAGGCTCATCTCAAATTCTGCCTGCATACACTTAGCAAATTTTCTTCCAAGAGAAGGATTAGTAGAACCAAAGATTATATCATCAACATAAATTTGACAGACTAAAATGTCACTCTTAACTGTTTTACAGAATAGAGTAGTGTCCACTTTCCCTCTGGTGAATTCATTTTCAAGCAGAAAGTTACTTAGCCTTTCATACCAAGCTCTGGGAGCTTGTTTCAGACCATACAGTGACTTTTTCAGTTTGAAAACATGTTCTGGATGTTTTGTATTTTCAAAACCTGGGGGTTGGTGAACATAAACTTCTTCTTCTATATAACCATTTAAGAATGCACTTTTGACATCCATCTGATACAGAGTGATGCCTCTATTAACAGCAAATGAAATTAAAAGTCTGATAGATTCTAACCTGGCGACTGGGGCAAAGGTTTCTGTATAGTCTATCCCCTCTTGCTGACTATAACCTTGTGCAACCAGTCGTGCCTTGTTTCTGACGACTTCACCTTGTTCATTGAGCTTGTTTCTGAACACCCATCTTGTTCCAATGACGTTGAATCCTTTTGGTCTTGGAACGAGATCCCATACGTCGTTTCTGGTGAATTGATTCAGCTCTTCTTGCATTGCCAGAATCCAGTCATTATCCAGAAGTGCTTCATCAATAGAAGAAGGTTCAATCAGAGACACAAGTCCCATAAGAGTTTCTTCAGAGTTTCTGAAGCTTGCTCTTGTTCTGATTGGATCTTCCTTTCTTCCTAGGATAGTCTCTTCTGGATGATCCAAACTGCTTCTGGGCAATCTCTTCTGAGGTTGATCAGCAGCTGTTGAAGGATTCCTAGCATTGCTTCTTTCAGACGTTGAAGGAATGTCTGTGTTGAGAGCTTCTGATGACTTGTCTTCAGAACCTGCAAATTCAATTTCTATACCTGCAAGATTTTCATTCTGCTTTGACTTTTCAGAGTCAAGCTTGTCATCAAAACGAACACTGATTGATTCTTCCACAATCTGTGTTTCTGTATTGTATACTCTGTACCCTCTTGAGCGTTCAGAGTATCCTAACATAATACACTTCTGTGCCTTAGAATCAAACTTGTTCAAATAATTCTTTGTATTTAACATATAGCAAGTACATCCAAATGGATGAAAATACGAAATGTTGGGCTTTCTGTTCTTCCACAATTCATATGGAGTCTTTTCCAGAATAGGTCTTATTGAGATTCTATTCTGAATGTAGCACGCTGTGTTTATTGCCTCTGCCCAGAAAGTCTTAGCAACGTTTGTCTCGTTGATCATGGTTCTGGCTATTTCTTGCAATGTTCTGTTCTTTCGTTCTACAACTCCATTTTGTTGGGGAGTTCTAGGACAAGAGAAATCATGCAGAATGCCTTTGTCATTAAAGAATGACTCAAAATCTTTATTTTCAAATTCTCCACCATGATCACTTCTGACTTTAACGATTCTAAGATCTTTTTCATTCTGAACTTGGTTACAGAAGGTAACAAACACAGAGTGTCACTCGTCCTTGTGTCTTAAGAACTTTACCCATGTCCATCTGCTATAGTCATCTACGATTACTAACCCATACTTCTTGCCACTGACAGAAGCAGTCTTAACTGGTCCAAATAAGTCAATGTGCAGAAGTTCTAATGGCTTAGAGGTAGAAACAACATTTTTGGATTTAAAAGATGGTTTTGCAAATTTGCCTTTCTGACATGCTTCACACAGAGCATCTGAATTGAACTTCAAATTTGGAAGTCCTCTGACCAGATTGAGTTTGTTAATCTGAGATATTCTTCTCATACTAACATGCCCCAATCTTCTGTGCCAGATCCACTGCTCGTTGTTAACAGACAGAAGACATTTTACGTTCTGACTCTTTAGTTCAGAAAGTTTGATTTTGTAAATGTTGTTTTTCCTCTTACCATTAAATAGGATAGTCCCATCTTTCTGACTAACAGCTTTACATGATTTTTGATTAAAGATTATATCATAACCGTTATCACTTAATTGACTTATGGATAACAGGTTATGCATCAATCCATCAACAAGCAGAACATTATTAATAGAGGGAAGATTTCCGTTACCTACAGTTCCAGAGCCAATTATCTTTCCCTTCTGATTGCCTCCAAAGCCAACGTGGCCTCCAGGCTTAAGTTCCAGGCTTTGGAACATATGCCTTCTTCCCGTCATGTGTCGTGAGCAGCCAGAGTCCAGGTACCATGACTGGTGTTTCTGACTTGCTGCTAAAGATATCTGCAACATGTATTATTTTATCCTTAGGTACCCAGATCTTCTTGGGTCCTGACTTGTTAGTTTTACCAAAACTCTGGTTGAATTTTGGTTTCACAAAGTGATTACTACTAGTATATTTGATGTCATGTGTGTGACCATACACAAAGTGTGAATTTAAAGGTGTGTGTTTAATGGTTAAATCCATGACATTTTTAGGTGTAGGAACCTTACCTAGGTATCCTATTCCTTTCCTGCCGTTTCTGCTAACTCCATAGATCATTGAAGCCATTCTGCTTCTATCTATGCTTTTAGCAAGGAACTTCTGGAAACTATGATCATACTCCTTGATGATCTCATCAGCGTTGCTGGGAGTTTCAGAAATTGGTTCATTCTGAGAGTTTTGTAAAGAGTTTTCTAATTTTAAAATTTTATCTCTCAGCTCAGAGTTTTCCAATTTGAGACTCTCAGACTTATTAGAGTCAGATTCAAGAGTCCTTTTCAGGTCTCTGAATTTAGCTCTAATCTGCTGATAACGTTCCAGAATTTCATTGAGGCTTTCAGTAAGTTCAGCCTTTGTAAAATTAACAGCGAAGTTAGGGAATACCTCTTCTGTGTCTGATTCTGAGTCTGAGTCAGAAGCTTCACTGTCATCTGGAATGTTAGCCATGAGCGCTATGTTCGCCCTTTCATCATCTGATTCTGAGTCAGCTTCAGACGAGTCAGAGTCATCCCATGTGGCCATGAGACTTTTCTTCTTCTCTCTTCCAAACTTCTTTTTGGGCTTTTCCCTCTGAAGCTTTGGACAGTCACTCTTGTAGTGTCCTTGCTCATTGCACTCGTAGCAGATGATGTCCTTTGTATTTGGCTTCTTGCTACCAGAGGAGCCTTCAGATCTTCTGTATCCAGAGGAAGAATCTGTCCTTCTGTATCTGGAAGAATACTCGTTCTGATCAGATCTTCTGGGATTCCTGAACTTCCTTTGTCTTTGCTTCCACAGTTGATTTACTCTTCTGGAGAGAAGGGAAAGTTCGTCTTCTTCTGATGAGGATCCATCAGATGTTTCTTCAACTGCCTGCAAAACTTTAGATTCAGATTTTCTGTTAGATTTTAAAGCTATAGGCTTACCTTGCTTCTGAGGCTCATCAGCTTCTAGCTCTATCTCATGACTTCTGAGGGAGCTTATAAGTTCCTCCAGAGTGATTTTGTTGAGATCCTTCGCTAGCTTCAGAGCAGTAACCATAGGCCTCCACTGCTTGGGTAAACTTCTGATTATCTTCTTGACATGGTCAGCAGTAGAGTATCCTTTGTCCAGAACTTTGAGACCAGCTACCAGAATCTGGAATCTAGAGAACATAGTTTCAATGGACTCAGATTCTTCCATTTTAAACGCCTCATACTTCTGAATGAGCGCCAGAGCTTTTGTTTCTTTGACTTGAACGTTGCCCTCATGCGTCATTCTGAGAGAATCAAAGATGTTCTTAGCTGTGTCTCTGTTGGAGATCTTCTCATACTCAGTATATGAGATGGCACTTAGGAGGATGGTTCTGGCCTTATGGTGATTCTTGAAATCACGCTTTTGTTGATCAGTCATTGATTTTCTATCAATCTTCTGACCAGTTGCATTAACAGGGTGCGTGTATCCATCTGTCACCATATCCCACGGATCAGCATCATGTGCTAGAAAGAAGCTTTCAATTCTGTCTTTCCAGTAATCAAAGTTTTCTCCATCAAAGACTGGAGGTTTGCCGCTGAATCTGTCTCTATCCTCATTGTTGTCATTGCTGAAATGAGAGTTGTTTCCTGCCATTGTGTTTTTCTGACGCTGGATCTTGTACTGACACGGTTAAGTGTTTTAGCTCAGAACCAGGCGCTCTGATGCCAATTGAAGGGGTGAAAAACACAAGAAGGGGGGGTTGAATTGTAAAACTGGAATCTTAAAGCAAATGACAAGATATTTTTATCCTGGTTCGTTTGATCTCAAACTACTCCAGTCCACCCGTCAAGGTGATTTCGCCTCTCTCCAACGAGGTCTTAATTCACTATATTCAACTGAATACAAATCTTCTTTAACAACTGCTAAAGCCTTCTTGATTCAAACCACAATCCGGTTTGTCAAGGCAACACTTTCTTACAAAGGTATAAAATAATGTGTGTGAATGTTTTCTACAAAACTATATCACAACTGTGATGTTTACACAAATGAAGCTTAGAATACTAGGTTGCTAAACGCTAATGGAGTGTCAGAGTTTGTTGGTTTAGCAAAACTGGTAGATGAAGATTATTGATCAGCTTTGTGCGTGTAGAGAGTTTGGAAGCATTAGCCGTGATAATCTTCGAAGCTTGGTTTATATAGCACTTGGGAAGATGAACGTTGATGCAAATATTCTTGATTCAATGCTAATAACAAGCTTTCCTTTTTGAGCAGATCTTGTCTAGAATGAAGCCGTTGGAATTAATTAGCGTTCAATGCACAGTACCGTTGCTTCTTCAATGCACGTTCTGGCTTGGCTCATTCTGATTCTGCTTCGCTGCTGATGAACTATTGTTTCTATATCAGAGTGTTTACGCGCAGTTCTGTTCATCAAGCTTCAGCATGTGCGTGAGTTGATCATCTGATCTTCATGTTCTGATTCAGCAACTTCTGATGCTGGTGTATCAAATCAAGTTCTGATGCTGAATAATTGATCTTGCTTATTTTAATCAGCATATCTGCAAGTCAGAGCATAGTATTTTTAGGCAGCATATAATTCAAACATGAAACATTTAAATACTATATCTTTTCACTTTGTTATCATCAAAACTTAAATATAGGGTACTAGATTCAAACATTGTTCTAACAATAGGGTTTTAGATTTTGGGTTTTAGGGTTTAGTGTTTAGGGTTTGGGGTTTAGGGTTTAAGGTTTAGGGTTTATGGGAGTTTTAGGGTTTTATGGATTTGGGTTTAGGATTTTAGGATTTAGGGTTTAGGGTTTATGGTTTAGGATTTATGTTTTAATGTTTAGGGTTTAGGGTTTATGGTTTAGGGTTAGGTTTAAGGTTTAAGGTTTAGGGTTTAGAGTATAGGGTTTATTGGACAGGGCTTCGGGTTTATGGTTTTAGGGTTATAGGGTTTAAGGTTTAGGGTTTTAGGGTTTAGTGTTTAGGGTTTGGGGTTTAGGGTTTAAGGTTTAGTGTTTAGTATTTAGGGTTTAGGGTTTAGGATTTAGGATTTAGGGTTAAGGGTTTAGGGTTTAGTATTTAGGGTTTAGGGTTAATGGTTTAGGGATTAGGGTTTAGGGTTTAGGGTTTAAGATTTAGGGTTTAGGGTTTATGGTTTAGGGTTTAGGGTTGAAAGGTTTAGGGATAAGGGTTTGGGGTTTATGGTTTACGGCTTAGGGTTTAGGGTTTGGGGTTTATGGTTTAAGATTTAGGGTTTAGGGTTTAGGTTTAGGGTTAATGGGAGTTTTAAGGTTTTATGGATTTGGGTTTAGGATTTTAGGGTTTATGCTTTAGGGTTTATGGTTTATGGTTTATGGTTTAGGGTTTAGGGTTAGCGTTTAGGGTTTATGGTTAGGGTTTAGGGTTTAGTGTTTAGGGTTTAGGGTTTAGGGTTTAGGGTTTAGGGTTTAGCTTTAGGGTTTAGTATTTAGGGTTTAGGGTTAATGGTTTAGGGATTAGGGTTTAGGGTTTAGGGTTTAAGGTTTAGGGTTTAGTATTTAGGGTTTAGGGTTTTAGGGTTTAAAATTTAGGATTTAGGATGTAGGGTTTAAGCTTTAGGGGTTAGGGTTTATGGTTTAGGGTTTAAAGGTTTAGGGATAAGGGTTTGGGGCTTATGGTTTAAGGCTTAGGGTTTAGGGTTTGGGGTTTATGGTTTAATGTTTAGGGTTTAGGGTATAGGGTTTATAGGAGTTTTAGGGTTTTATGGATTTGTGTTTAGGATTTTAGGATTTAGGGTTTAGGTTTATGGTTTAGGGTTTAGGGTATAGGGTTTAGGGTTTAGGGTTAGGTTTTAGGTTTAAGGTTTAGGGTTTAGAGTATAGCCTTTATGGGACAGGGCTTAGGGTTTATGGTTTTAGGGTTATAGGGTTTTAGGTTTTGGGTTTTAGGGTTTAGTGTTTAGGGTTTGGGGTTTAGGGTTTATAGTTTAGTGTTTAGTATTTAATGTTCAGGATTTAGGGTCTATGGTTTAGGGTCTAAACTTTAGGGGTAAGGGTTTAGGGGTTAGGGTTTAGGATTTATGGTTTATGGTTTAGTGTTTAGGGTTGGAGGGTTTTGGTTTAGGTTTAGGGTTTAAGGTTTAGGGTTTAAGGTTTAGGTTTAGGGATTAGGGTTTAGGGTTTAGGGTTTAGGGTTAAGGGTTTATGTTTAGGGTTTAGTATTTAGGGTTTAGGGTTAATGGTTTAGGGTTAAGGGTTTAGGGTTTAGGGTTTAAGATTTAGGGTTTAGTATTTAGGGTTTAGGGTTTTAGGGTCTAGAATTTAGGATTTAGGATCCAGGGTTTAAGCTTTAGGGGTTAGGGTTTATTGTTTAGGATTTAAGGTTGAAAGGTTTAGGGATAAGGGTTTGGGGTTTATGGTTTACGGCTTAGGGTTTAGGGTTTGGGGTTTATGGTTTAAGATTTAGGGTTTAGGGTTTAGGTTTAGGGTTTATGGGAGTTTTAGGGTTTTATGGATTTGGATTTAGGATTTTAGGGTTTAGGATTTAGGGGTTAGGGTTTAGGTTTTAGGGTTTAGGGGTTAAGGTTTATGGTTTAGTGTTTAGGGTTAGAGGGTTTTGGGTTTAGGTTTAGGGTTTAAGGTTTAGGGTTTAGGGATTAGGATTAGGGATTAGGGTTTAGGGATTAGGGTTTAGGGTTTAGCGTTTATGGTTAAGAGTTTAGGTTTAGGGTTTAGTATTTAGGGTTTAGGGTTAATGGTTTAGGGATTAGGGTTTAGGGTTTAGGGTTTAAGATTTAGGGTTTAGTATTTAGGGTTTTAGGGTCTAAAATTTAGCATTTAGGATCTAGGATTTAAGCTTTAGGGGTTAGGGTTTATGGTTTAGGGTTTAGGGTTTAAAGGTTTAGGGATAAGGGTTTGAGGTTTATGGTTTAAGGCTTAGGGTTTAGGCTTTGGGGTTTATGTTTTAATGTTTAGGGTTTAGGGTTTAGGGTTTATGGGAGTTTTAGGGTTTTATGGATTTGGTATTAGGATTTTAGGATTTAGGGTTTAGGTTTATGGTTTAGGGTTTAGGGTTTAGTGTTTAGGGTATAGGGTTTAGGATTTAGGGTTAGGTTTTAGGGTTTAGGGTTTAGAGTATAGGGTTTATGGGACAGGGCTTAGGGTTTATGGTTTTAGGGTTATAGGGTTTTAGGTTTTGGGTTTTAGGGTTTAGTGTTTAGGGTTTGGGGTTTTGGGTTTAAGGTTTAGTGTTTAGTATTTAGGGTTTAGGGTTCAGGATTTAAGATTTAGGGTCTAGGGTTTAGGGTCTACACTTTAGGGGTTATGGTTTAGGGTTTAGGGTTTAAGGGTTAGGGTTTATGGTTTAGTGTTTAAGGTTAAAGGGTTTTTGGTTTAGGTTTAGGGTTTAAGGTTTAGGGTTTAGGGTTTAGGTTTAGGGATTAGGGTTTAGGGTTTAGGATTTAGGGTTTAGGGTTTAGGGATTAAGGTTTAGGGTTTAGGATTAGGGTTTAGGGATTAGGTTTTAGGGTTTAGGGATTAGGGTTTAGGGTTTAGCTTTAGGGTTTAGTATTTAGGGTTTAGGGTTAATGGTTTAGGGATCAGGGTTTAAGATTTAAGGGTTTAGGGTTTTAGGGTCTAGAATTTAGGATTGAAGATCTAGGGTTTAAGCTTTAGGGGTTAGGGTTTATGGTTTAAGGTTTAGGGTTGAAAGGTATATGGATAAGGGTTTGGGGTTTATGGTTTACGGCTTAGGTTTTAGGGTTTGGGGATTATTGTTTAATGTTTAGGGTTTAGGGTTTAGGTTTAGGGTTTAGGGTTTATGTGAGTTTTAGGGTTTTATGGATTTGGATTTAGGAGTTTAGGGTTTATGTTTTAGGGTTAGTGTTTAGGGTTTAGGGTTTATGGTTTAGGTTTAGGTTTAAGGTTTAGGGTTTAGGGTTTAGTGTTTAGCTTTAGGGTTTAGTATTTAGGGTTTAGGGTTAATGGTTTAGGGATTAGGGTTTAGGGTTTATGGTTTAGGGTTTAAGATTTAGGGTTTAGTATTTAGGGTTTAGGGTTTTAGGGTCTAAAAATTAGGATTTAGGATCTAGGGTTTAAGCTTTAGGGGTTAGGGTTTATGGTTTAAGGTTTAGGGTTGAAAGGTTTAGGGATAAGGGTTTGGGGTTTATTGTTTACAGCTTAGGGTTTAGGGTTTGGGGTTTATGGTTTAAGGTTTAGGGTTTAGGGTTTTGGGAGTTTTAGGGTTTTATGGATTTGGGTTTAGGATTTTAGGGTTTAGGGTTTTGGGTTTATGGTTTAGGGTTTAGGGTTTAGTGTTTAAGGTTTAGGGTTTAGGGTTAATGGTTTTGGGATTAGGGTTTAGGGTTTAAGATTTAGGGTTTAGTATTTAGGGTTTAGGGTTTTAGGGTCTAGAATTTAGGATTTAGGATCCAGGGTTTAAGCTTTAGGGTTTAGGGTTTATTGTTTAGGGTTTGGGGTTGAAAGGTTTAGGGATAAGGGTTTGGGGTTTATGGTTTACGACTTAGGGTTTAGGGTTTGGGGTTTATGGTTTAAGATTTAGGGTTTAGGGTTTAGGTTTAGGGTTTATGGGAGTTTTAGGGTTTTATGGATTTGGTTTTAGGATTTTAGGGTTTAGGATTTAGGGGTTAGGGTTTAGGGTTTAGGGTTTAGGGGTTAGGGTTTATGGTTTAGTGTTTAGGGTTAGAGGGTTTTGGGTTTAGGTTTAGGGTTTAAGGTTTAGGGTTTAGGATTAGGGATTGGGGTTTAGGGTTTAGGGTTTAGGGTTTAGCGTTTAGGGTTAAGAGTTTAGGTTTAGGGTTTAGTATTTACGGTTTAGGGTTAATGGTTTAGGGATTAGGGTTTAGGGTTTAGTAACTAGGGTTTGGGGTCTAGAATTTAGGATTTAGGATCCAGGGTTTAAGCTTTAGGGGTTAGGGTTTATTGTTTAGGGTTGAAAGGTTTAGGGATAAGGGTTTGGGGTTTATGCTTTACGGCTTAGGGTTTAGGGTTTGGGGTTTATGGTTTAAGATTTAGGGTTTAGGGTTTAGGTTTAGGGTTTATGGGAGTTTTAGGGTTTTATGGATTTGGGTTCAGGATTTTAGGGTTTAGTATTTAGGGTTTAGGGTTAATGGTTTAGGGATTAGGGTTTAGGGTTTATGGTTTAGGGTTTAAGATTTAGGGTTTAGTATTTAGGGTTTAGGGTTTTACGGTCTAAAAATTAGGATTTAGGATATAGGGTTTAAGCTTTAGGGGTTAGGGTTTATGGTTTAGCGTTTAGGGTTGAAATGTTTAGGGATAAGGGTTTGGGGTTTATGGTTTACAGCTTAGGGTTTAGGGTTTGGGGTTTATGGTTTAAGGTTTAGGGTTTAGGGTTTTGGGAGTTTTAGGGTTTTATGGATTTGGGTTTAGGATTTTAGGGTTTAGGGTTTTGGGTTTATGGTTTAGGGTTTAGGGTTTAGTGTTTAGGGTTTAGGGTTTAGGGTTAATGGTTTAGGGATTAGGGTTTAGGGTTTAAGATTTAGGGTTTAGTATTTAGGGTTTAGGGTTTTAGGGTCTAGAATTTAGGATTTAGGATACAGGGTTTAAGCTTTAGGGGTTAGGGTTTATTGTTTAGGGTTTGGGGTTGAAAGGTTTAGGGATAAGGGTTTGGGGTTTATGGTTTACGGCTTAGGGTTTAGGGTGTGGGGTTTATGGTTTGAGATTTAGGGTTTAGGGTTTAGGTTTAGGGTTTATGGGAGTTTTAGGGTTTTATGGATTTGGTTTTAGGATTTTAGGGTTTAGGATTTAGGGGTTAGGGTTTAGGGTTTAGGGATTAGGGGTTAGGGTTTATGGTTTAGTGTTTAGGGTTAGAGGGTTTTGAGTTTAGGTTTAGGGTTTAAGGTTTAGGGTTTAGGATTAGGGATTAGGGTTTAGGGTTTAGAGTTTAGGGTTTAGGGTTTAGCGTTTAGGGTTAAGAGTTTAGGTTTAGGGTTTAGTATTTACGGTTTAGGGTTAATGGTTTAGGGATTAGGGTTTAGGGTTTAAGATTTAGGGTTTAGTAATTAGGGTTTAGGGTCTAGAATTTAGGATTTAGCATCCAGGGTTTAAGCTTTAGGGGTTAGGGTTTATTGTTTAGGGTTGAAAGGTTTAGGGATAAGGGTTTAGGGTTTATGCTTTACGGCTTAGGGTTTAGGGTTTGGGGTTTATGGTTTAAGATTTAGGGTTTAGGGTTTAGGTTTAGGGTTTATGGGAGTTTTAGGGTTTTATGGATTTGGGTTTAGGATTTTAGGGTTTAGGATTTAGGGTTTAGGGTTAATGATTTAGGGATTAGGGTTTAGGGTTTATGGTTTAAGATTTAGGGTTTAGTATTTAGGGTTTAGGGTTTTAGGGTCTAAAAATTAGGATTTAGGATCTAGGGATTAAGCTTTACGGGTTAGGGTTTATGGTTTAGGGTTTAGGGTTGAAAGGTTTAAGGATAAGGGTTTGGGGTTTATGGTTTACAGCTTAGGGTTTAGGGTTTGGGGTTTATGGTTTAAGGTTTAGGGTTTAGGGTTTTGGGAGTTTTAGGGTTTTATGGATTTGGGTTTAGGATTTTAGGGTTTAGGGTTTTGGGTTTATGGTTTAGGGTTTAGGGTTTAGTGTTTAGGGTTTATGGTTTTGGGTTTATGGTTTAGGGTTTAGGGTTTAGTGTTTAGGGTTTAGGGTTTAGGGTTAATGGTTTAGGGATTAGGGTTTAGTGTTTAGGGTTTAAGATTTAGGGTTTAGGGTTTTAGGGTCTAGAATTTAGGATTTAGGATCCAGGGTTTAAGCTTTAGGGGTTAGGGTTTATTGTTTAGGGTTTGGGGTTGAAAGGTTTAGGGATAAGGGTTTGGGGTTTATGGTTTACGGCTTAGGGTTTAGGGTTTGGGGTTTATGGTTTAAGATTTAGGGTTTATGTTTAGGGTTTATGGGAGTTTTAGGGTTTTATGGATTTGGTTTTAGGATTTTAGGGTTTAGGATTTAGGGGTTAGGGTTTAGGGTTTAGGGTTTAGGGGTTAGGGTTTATGGTTTAGTGTTTAGGGTTAGAGGGTTTTGGGTTTAGGTTTAGGGTTTAAGGTTTAGGGTTTAGGATTAGGGATTAGGGTTTAGGGTTTAGAGTTTTGGGTTTAGGGTTTAGCGTTTAGGGTTAAGAGTTTAGGTTTAGGGTTTAGTATTTACGGTTTAGGGTTAATGGTTTTGGGATTAGGGTTTAGGGTTTAAGATTTAGGGTTTAGTAATTAGGGTTTAGGGTCTAGAATTTAGGATTTAGGATCCAGGGTTTAAGCTTTAGGGGTTAGGGTTTATTGTTTAGGGTTGAAAGGTTTAGGGATAAGGGTTTGGGGTTTATGCTTTACGGCTTAGGGTTTAGTGTTTGGGGTTTATGGTTTAAGATTTAGGGTTTAGGGTTTAGGTTTAGGGTTTATGGGAGTTTTAGGGTTTTATGGATTTGGGTTTAGGATTTTAGGGTTTAGGATTTAGGGTTTAGGGTTAATGATTTAGGGATTAGGGTTTAGGGTTTATGGTTTAGGGTTTAAGATTTAGGGTTTAGTATTTAGGGTTTAGGGTTTTAGGGTCTAAAAATTAGGATTTAGGATATAGGGTTTAAGCTTTACGGGTTAGGGTTTATGGTTTAGGGTTTAGGGTTGAAAGGTTTAGGGATAAGGGTTTGGGGTTTATGGTTTACAGCTTAGGGTTTAGGGTTTGGGGTTTATGGTTTAAGGTTTAGGGTTTAGGGTTTTTGGAGTTTTAGGGTTTTATGGATTTGGGTTTAGGATTTTAGGGTTTAGGGTTTTGGGTTTATGGTTTAGGGTTTAGTGTTTAGTGTTTAGGGTTTAGGGTTTAGGGTTTAGGGTTAATGGTTTAGGGATTAGGGTTTAGGGTTTAAGATTTAGGGTTTAGTATTTAGGGTTTAGGGTTTTAGGGTCTAGAATTTAGGATTTAGGATCCAGGGTTTAAGCTTTAGGGGTTAGGGTTTATTGTTTAGGGTTTGGGGTTGAAAGGTTTAGGGATAAGGGTTTGGGGTTTATGGTTTACGGCTTAGGGTTTAGGGTTTGGGGTTTATGGTTTAAGATTTAGGGTTTAGGGTTTAGGTTTAGGGTTTATGGGAGTTTTAGGGTTTTATTGATTTGGTTTTAGGATTTTAGGGTTTAGGATTTAGGGGTTAGGGTTTAGGGTTTAGGGTTTAGGGGTTAGGGTTTATGGTTTAGTGTTTAGGGTTAGAGGGTTTTGGGTTTAGGTTTAGGGTTTAAGGTTTAGGGTTTAGGATTAGGGATTAGGGTTTAGGGTTTAGAGTTTAGGTTTATGGTTTAGCGTTTAGGGTTAAGAGTTTAGGTTTAGGGTTTAGTATTTACGGTTTAGGGTTAATGGTTTAGGGATTAGGGTTTAGGGTTTAAGATTTAGGGTTTAGTAATTAGGGTTTAGGGTCTAGAATTTAGGATTTAGGATCCAGGGTTTAAGCTTTAGGGGTTAGGGTTTATTGTTTAGGGTTGAAAGGTTTAGGGATAAGGGTTTGGGGTTTATGCTTTACGGCTTAGGGTTTAGGGTTTGGGGTTTATGGTTTAAGATTTAGGGTTTAGGTTTAGGGTTTATGGGAGTTTTAGGGTTTTATGGATTTGGGTTTAGGATTTTATGGTTTAGGATTTAGGGTTTAGGGTTAATGATTTAGGGATTATGGTTTAGGGTTTATGGTTTAGGGTTTAAGATTTAGGGTTTAGTATTTAGGGTTTAGGGTTTTAGGGTCTAAAAATTAGGATTTAGGATCTAGGGTTTAAGCTTTACGGGTTAGGGTTTATGGTTTAGGGTTTAGGGTTGAAAGGTTTAGGGATAAGGGTTTGGGGTTTATGGTTTACAGCTTAGGGTTTAGGGTTTGGGGTTTATGGTTTAAGGTTTAGGGTTTAGGGTTTTGGGAGTTTTAGGGTTTTATGGATTTGGGTTTAGGATTTTAGGGTTTAGGGTTTTGGGTTTATGGTGTAGGGTTTAGGGTTTAGGGTTTAGGGTTAATGGTTTAGGGATTAGGGTTTAGTGTTTAGGGTTTAAGATTTAGGGTTTAGTATTTAGGGTTTAGGGTTTTAGGGTCTAGAATTTAGGATTTAGGATCCAGGGTTTAAGCTTTAGGGGTTAGGGTTTATTGTTTAGGGTTTGGGGTTGAAAGGTTTAGGGATAAGGGTTTGGGGTTTATGGTTTACGGCTTAGGGTTTAGGGTTTGGGGTTTATGGTTTAAGATTTAGGGTTTAGGGTTTAGGTTTAGGGTTTATGGGAGTTTTAGGGTTTTATGGATTTGGTTTTAGGATTTTAGGGTTTTGGATTTAGGGGTTAGGGTGTATGGTTTAGGGTTTAGGGGTTAGGGTTTATGGTTTAATGTTTAGGGTTAGAGGGTTTTGGGTTTAGGTTTAGGGTTTAAGGTTTAGGGTTTAGGATTAAGGATTAGGGTTTAGGGTTTAGCGTTTAGGGTTAAGAGTTTAAGGTTTAGGGTTTAGCTTTAGGGTTTAGTATTTAGGGTTTAGGGTTAATGGTTTAGGGATTAGGGTTTAGGGTTTAAGATTTAGGGTTTAGTAATTAGGGTTTAGGGTCTAGAATTTAGGATTTAGGATCCAAGGTTTAAGCTTTAGGGGTTAGGGTTTATTGTTTAGGGTTGAAAGGTTTAGGGATAAGGGTTTAGGGTTTATGCTTTACGGCTTAGGGTTTAGGGTTTGGGGTTTATGGTGTAAGATTTAGGGTTTAGGGTTTAGGTTTAGGGTTTATGGGAGTTTTAGGGTTTTATGGATTTGGGTTTAGGATTTTAGGGTTTAGGATTTAGGGTTTATGGTTTATGGTTTAGGGTTTAGTGTTTAGGGTTTAGGGTTTAGGGTTTAGGGTTTAGGGTTAATGGTTTAGGGATTAGGGTTTAGTGTTTAGGGTTTAAGATTTAGGGTTTAGTATTTAGGGTTTAGGGTTTTAGGGTCTAGAATTTAGGATTTAGGATCCAGGGTTTAAGCTTTAGGGGTTAGGGTTTATTGTTTAGGGTTTGGGGTTGAAAGGTTTAGGGATAAGGGTTTGGGGTTTATGGTTTACGGCTTAGGGTTTAGGGTTTAGGGTTTATGGTTTAAGATTTAGGGTTTAGGGTTTAGGTTTAGGGTTTATGGGAGTTTTAGGGTTTTATGGATTTGGTTTTAGGATTTTAGGGTTTTGGATTTAGGGGTTAGGGTTTATGGTTTAGGGTTTAGGGGTTAGGGTTTATGGTTTAGTTTTTAGGGTTAGAGGGTTTTGGGTTTAGGTTTAGGGTTTAAGGTTTAGGGTTTAGGATTAAGGATTAGGTTTTAGAGTTTAGGGTTTAGCGTTTAGGGTTAAGAGTTTAAGGTTTAGGGTTTAGCTTTAGGGTTTAGTATTTAGGGTTTAGGGTTAATGGTTTAGGGATTAGGGTTTAGGGTTTAAGATTTAGGGTTTAGTAATTAGGGTTTAGGGTCTAGAATTTAGGATTTAGGATCCAGGGTTTAAGCTTTAGGGGTTAGGGTTTATTGTTTAGGGTTGAAAGGTTTAGGGATAAGGGTTTGGGGTTTATGCTTTACGGCTTAGGGTTTTGGGTTTGGGGTTTATGGTTTAAGATTTAGGGTTTAGGGTTTAGGTTTAGGGTTTATGGGAGTTTTAGGGTTTTATGGATTTGAGTTTAGGATTTTATGGTTTAGGATTTAGGGTTTAGGGTTAATGATTTAGGGATTAGGGTTTAGGGTTTATGGTTTTGGGTTTAAGATTTAGGGTTTAGTATTTAGGGTTTAGGGTTTTAGGGTCTAAAAATTACGATTTAGGATCTAGGGTTTAAGCTTTACGGGTTAGGGTTTATGGTTTAGGGTTTAGGGTTGAAAGGTTTAGGGATAAGGGTTTGGGGTTTATGGTTTACAGCTTAGGGTTTAGGGTTTGGGGTTTATGGTTTAAGGTTTAGGGTTTAGGGTTTTGGGAGTTTTAGGGTTTTATGGATTTGGGTTTAGGATTTTAGGGTTTAGGGTTTTGGGTTTATGGTTTAGGGTTTAGGGTTTAGTGTTTAGGGTTTAGGGTTTAGGGTTTAGGGTTAATGGTTTAGGGATTAGGGTTTAGTGTTTAGGGTTTAAGATTTAGGGTTTAGTATTTAGGGTTTAGGGTTTTAGGGTCTAGAATTTAGGATTTAGGATCCAGGGTTTAAGCTTTAGGGGTTAGGGTTTATTGGTTAGGGTTTGGGGTTGAAAGGTTTAGGGATAAGGGTTTGGGGTTTATGGTTTACGGCTTAGGGTTTAGGGTTTGGGTTTATGGTTTAAGATTTAGGGTTTAGGGTTTAGGTTTAGGGTTTATGGGAGTTTTAGGGTTTTATTGATTTGGTTTTAGGATTTTAGGGTTTAGGATTTAGGGGTTAGGGTTTAGGGTTTAGGGTTTAGGGGTTAGGGTTTATGGTTTAGTGTTTAGGGTTAGAGGGTTTTGGGTTTAGGTTTAGGGTTTAAGGTTTAGGGTTTAGGATTAGGGATTAGGGTTTAGGGTTTAGAGTTTAGGTTTATGGTTTAGCGTTTAGGGTTAAGAGTTTAGGTTTAGGGTTTAGTATTTACGGTTTAGGGTTAATGGTTTAGGGATTAGGGTTTAGGGTTTAAGATTTAGGGTTTAGTAATTAGGGTTTAGGGTCTAGAATTTAGGATTTAGGATCCAGGGTTTAAGCTTTAGGGGTTAGGGTTTATTGTTTAGGGTTGAAAGGTTTAGGGATAAGGGTTTGGGGTTTATGCTTTACGGCTTAGGGTTTAGGGTTTGGGGTTTATGGTTTAAGATTTAGGGTTTAGGGTTTAGGTTTAGGGTTTATGGGAGTTTTAGGGTTTTATGGATTTGGGTTTAGGATTTTATGGTTTAGGATTTAGGGTTTAGGGTTAATGATTTAGGGATTATGGTTTAGGGTTTATGGTTTAGGGTTTAAGATTTAGGGTTTAGTATTTAGGGTTTAGGGTTTTAGGGTCTAAAAATTAGGATTTAGGATCTAGGGTTTAATCTTTACGGGTTAGGGTTTATGGTTTAGGGTTTAGGGTTGAAAGGTTTAGGGATAAGGGTTTGGGGTTTATGGTTTACAGCTTAGGGTTTAGGGTTTGGGGTTTATGGTTTAAGGTTTAGGGTTTAGGGTTTTGGGAGTTTTAGGGTTTTATGGATTTGGGTTTAGGATTTTAGGGTTTAGGGTTTTGGGTTTATGGTGTAGGGTTTAGGGTTTAGTGTTTAGGGTTTAGGGTTTAGGGTTTAGGGTTAATGGTTTAGGGATTAGGGTTTAGTGTTTAGGGTTTAAGATTTAGGGTTTAGTATTTAGGGTTTAGGGTTTTAGGGTCTAGAATTTAGGATTTAGGATCCAGGGTTTAAGCTTTAGGGGTTAGGGTTTATTGTTTAGGGTTTGGGGTTGAAAGGTTTAGGGATAAGGGTTTGGGGTTTATGGTTTACGGCTTAGGGTTTAGGGTTTGGGGTTTATGGTTTAAGATTTAGGGTTTAGGGTTTAGGTTTAGGGTTTATGGGAGTTTTAGGGTTTTATTGATTTGGTTTTAGGATTTTAGGGTTTAGGATTTAGGGGTTAGGGTTTAGGGTTTAGGGTTTAGGGGTTAGGGTTTATGGTTTAGTGTTTAGGGTTAGAGGGTTTTGGGTTTAGGTTTAGGGTTTAAGGTTTAGGGTTTAGGATTAGGGATTAGGGTTTAGGGTTTAGAGTTTAGGTTTATGGTTTAGCGTTTAGGGTTAAGAGTTTAGGTTTAGGGTTTAGTATTTACGGTTTAGGGTTAATGGTTTAGGGATTAGGGTTTAGGGTTTAAGATTTAGGGTTTAGTAATTAGGGTTTAGGGTCTAGAATTTAGGATTTAGGATCCAGGGTTTAAGCTTTAGGGGTTAGGGTTTATTGTTTAGGGTTGAAAGGTTTAGGGATAAGGGTTTGGGGTTTATGCTTTACGGCTTAGGGTTTAGGGTTTAGGGTTTATGGTTTAAGATTTAGGGTTTAGGGTTTAGGTTTAGGGTTTATGGGAGTTTTAGGGTTTTATGGATTTGGGTTTAGGATTTTATGGTTTAGGATTTAGGGTTTAGGGTTAATGATTTAGGGATTATGGTTTAGGGTTTATGGTTTAGGGTTTAAGATTTAGGGTTTAGTATTTAGGGTTTAGGGTTTTAGGGTCTAAAAATTAGGATTTAGGATCTAGGGTTTAAGCTTTACGGGTTAGGGTTTATGGTTTAGGGTTTAGGGTTGAAAGGTTTAGGGATAAGGGTTTGGGGTTTATGGTTTACAGCTTAGGGTTTAGGGTTTGGGGTTTATGGTTTAAGGTTTAGGGTTTAGGGTTTTGGGAGTTTTAGGGTTTTATGGATTTGGGTTTAGGATTTTAGGGTTTAGGGTTTTGGGTTTATGGTGTAGGGTTTAGGGTTTAGTGTTTAGGGTTTAGGGTTTAGGGTTTAGGGTTAATGGTTTAGGGATTAGGGTTTAGTGTTTAGGGTTTAAGATTTAGGGTTTAGTATTTAGGGTTTAGGGTTTTAGGGTCTAGAATTTAGGATTTAGGATCCAGGGTTTAAGCTTTAGGGGTTAGGGTTTATTGGTTAGGGTTTGGGGTTGAAAGGTTTAGGGATAAGGGTTTGGGGTTTATGGTTTACGGCTTAGGGTTTAGGGTTTGGGTTTATGGTTTAAGATTTAGGGTTTAGGGTTTAGGTTTAGGGTTTATGGGAGTTTTAGGGTTTTATTGATTTGGTTTTAGGATTTTAGGGTTTAGGATTTAGGGGTTAGGGTTTAGGGTTTAGGGTTTAGGGGTTAGGGTTTATGGTTTAGTGTTTAGGGTTAGAGGGTTTTGGGTTTAGGTTTAGGGTTTAAGGTTTAGGGTTTAGGATTAGGGATTAGGGTTTAGGGTTTAGAGTTTAGGTTTATGGTTTAGCGTTTAGGGTTAAGAGTTTAGGTTTAGGGTTTAGTATTTACGGTTTAGGGTTAATGGTTTAGGGATTAGGGTTTAGGGTTTAAGATTTAGGGTTTAGTAATTAGGGTTTAGGGTCTAGAATTTAGGATTTAGGATCCAGGGTTTAAGCTTTAGGGGTTAGGGTTTATTGTTTAGGGTTGAAAGGTTTAGGGATAAGGGTTTGGGGTTTATGCTTTACGGCTTAGGGTTTAGGGTTTGGGGTTTATGGTTTAAGATTTAGGGTTTAGGGTTTAGGTTTAGGGTTTATGGGAGTTTTAGGGTTTTATGGATTTGGGTTTAGGATTTTATGGTTTAGGATTTAGGGTTTAGGGTTAATGATTTAGGGATTATGGTTTAGGGTTTATGGTTTAGGGTTTAAGATTTAGGGTTTAGTATTTAGGGTTTAGGGTTTTAGGGTCTAAAAATTAGGATTTAGGATCTAGGGTTTAATCTTTACGGGTTAGGGTTTATGGTTTAGGGTTTAGGGTTGAAAGGTTTAGGGATAAGGGTTTGGGGTTTATGGTTTACAGCTTAGGGTTTAGGGTTTGGGGTTTATGGTTTAAGGTTTAGGGTTTAGGGTTTTGGGAGTTTTAGGGTTTTATGGATTTGGGTTTAGGATTTTAGGGTTTAGGGTTTTGGGTTTATGGTGTAGGGTTTAGGGTTTAGTGTTTAGGGTTTAGGGTTTAGGGTTTAGGGTTAATGGTTTAGGGATTAGGGTTTAGTGTTTAGGGTTTAAGATTTAGGGTTTAGTATTTAGGGTTTAGGGTTTTAGGGTCTAGAATTTAGGATTTAGGATCCAGGGTTTAAGCTTTAGGGGTTAGGGTTTATTGTTTAGGGTTTGGGGTTGAAAGGTTTAGGGATAAGGGTTTGGGGTTTATGGTTTACGGCTTAGGGTTTAGGGTTTGGGGTTTATGGTTTAAGATTTAGGGTTTAGGGTTTAGGTTTAGGGTTTATGGGAGTTTTAGGGTTTTATTGATTTGGTTTTAGGATTTTAGGGTTTAGGATTTAGGGGTTAGGGTTTAGGGTTTATGGTTTAGGGGTTAGGGTTTATGGTTTAGTGTTTAGGGTTAGAGGGTTTTGGGTTTAGGTTTAGGGTTTAAGGTTTAGGGTTTAGGATTAGGGATTAGGGTTTAGGGTTTAGAGTTTAGGTTTATGGTTTAGCGTTTAGGGTTAAGAGTTTAGGTTTAGGGTTTAGTATTTACGGTTTAGGGTTAATGGTTTAGGGATTAGGGTTTAGGGTTTAAGATTTAGGGTTTAGTAATTAGGGTTTAGGGTCTAGAATTTAGGATTTAGGATCCAGGGTTTAAGCTTTAGGGGTTAGGGTTTATTGTTTAGGGTTGAAAGGTTTAGGGATAAGGGTTTGGGGTTTATGCTTTACGGCTTAGGGTTTAGGGTTTGGGGTTTATGGTTTAAGATTTAGGGTTTAGGGTTTAGGTTTAGGGTTTATGGGAGTTTTAGGGTTTTATGGATTTGGGTTTAGGATTTTATGGTTTAGGATTTAGGGTTTAGGGTTAATGATTTAGGGATTATGGTTTAGGGTTTATGGTTTAGGGTTTAAGATTTAGGGTTTAGTATTTAGGGTTTAGGGTTTTAGGGTCTAAAAATTAGGATTTAGGATCTAGGGTTTAAGCTTTACGGGTTAGGGTTTATGGTTTAGGGTTTAGGGTTGAAAGGTTTAGGGATAAGGGTTTGGGGTTTATGGTTTACAGCTTAGGGTTTAGGGTTTGGGGTTTATGGTTTAAGGTTTAGGGTTTAGGGTTTTGGGAGTTTTAGGGTTTTATGGATTTGGGTTTAGGATTTTAGGGTTTAGGGTTTTGGGTTTATGGTGTAGGGTTTAGGGTTTAGTGTTTAGGGTTTAGGGTTTAGGGTTTAGGGTTAATGGTTTAGGGATTAGGGTTTAGTGTTTAGGGTTTAAGATTTAGGGTTTAGTATTTAGGGTTTAGGGTTTTAGGGTCTAGAATTTAGGATTTAGGATCCAGGGTTTAAGCTTTAGGGGTTAGGGTTTATTGTTTAGGGTTTGGGGTTGAAAGGTTTAGGGATAAGGGTTTGGGGTTTATGGTTTACGGCTTAGGGTTTAGGGTTTGGGGTTTATGGTTTAAGATTTAGGGTTTAGGGTTTAGGTTTAGGGTTTATGGGAGTTTTAGGGTTTTATGGATTTGGTTTTAGGATTTTAGGGTTTTGGATTTAGGGGTTAGGGTGTATGGTTTAGGGTTTAGGGTTTATGGGAGTTTTAGGGTTTTATGGATTTGAGTTTAGGATTTTATGGTTTAGGATTTAGGGTTTAAGGTTAATGATTTAGGGATTAGGGTTTAGGGTTTATGGTTTTGGGTTTAAGATTTAGGGTTTAGTATTTAGGGTTTAGGGTTTTAGGGTCTAAAAATTAGGATTTAGGATCTAGGGTTTAAGCTTTACGGGTTAGGGTTTATGGTTTAGGGTTTAGGGTTGAAAGGTTTAGGGATAAGGGTTTGGGGTTTATGGTTTACCGCTTAGGGTTTAGGGTTTGGGGTTTATGGTTTAAGGTTTAGGGTTTAGGGTTTTGGGAGTTTTAGGGTTTTATGGATTTGGGTTTAGGATTTTAGGGTTTAGGGTTTTGGGTTTATGGTTTAGGGTTTAGGGTTTAGTGTTTAGGGTTTAGGGTTTAGGGTTTAGGGTTAATGGTTTAGGGATTAGGGTTTAGTGTTTAGGGTTTAAGATTTAGGGTTTAGTATTTAGGGTTTAGGGTTTTAGGGTCTAGAATTTAGGATTTAGGATCCAGGGTTTAAGCTTTAGGGGTTAGGGTTTATTGTTTAGGGTTTGGGGTTGAAAGGTTTAGGGATAAGGGTTTGGGGTTTATGGTTTACGGCTTAGGGTTTAGGGTTTGGGGTTTATGGTTTAAGATTTAGGGTTTAGGGTTTAGGTTTAGGGTTTATGGGAGTTTTAGGGTTTTATTGATTTGGTTTTAGGATTTTAGGGTTTAGGATTTAGGGGTTAGGGTTTAGGGTTTAGGGTTTAGGGGTTAGGGTTTATGGTTTAGTGTTTAGGGTTAGAGGGTTTTGGGTTTAGGTTTAGGGTTTAAGGTTTAGGGTTTAGGATTAGGGATTAGGGTTTAGGGTTTAGAGTTTAGGTTTATGGTTTAGCGTTTAGGGTTAAGAGTTTAGGTTTAGGGTTTAGTATTTACGGTTTAGGGTTAATGGTTTAGGGATTAGGGTTTAGGGTTTAAGATTTAGGGTTTAGTAATTAGGGTTTAGGGTCTAGAATTTAGGACTTAGGATCCAGGGTTTAAGCTTTAGGGGTTAGGGTTTATTGTTTAGGGTTGAAAGGTTTAGGGATAAGGGTTTGGGGTTTATGCTTTACGGCTTAGGGTTTAGGGTTTGGGGTTTATGGTTTAAGATTTAGGGTTTAGGGTTTAGGTTTAGGGTTTATGGGAGTTTTAGGGTTTTATGGATTTGGGTTTAGGATTTTATGGTTTAGGATTTAGGGTTTAGGGTTAATGATTTAGGGATTATGGTTTAGGGTTTATGGTTTAGGGTTTAAGATTTAGGGTTTAGTATTTAGGGTTTAGGGTTTTAGGGTCTAAAAATTAGGATTTAGGATCTAGGGTTTAAGCTTTACGGGTTAGGGTTTATGGTTTAGGGTTTAGGGTTGAAAGGTTTAGGGATAAGGGTTTGGGGTTTATGGTTTACAGCTTAGGGTTTAGGGTTTGGGGTTTATGGTTTAAGGTTTAGGGTTTAGGGTTTTGGGAGTTTTAGGGTTTTATGGATTTGGGTTTAGGATTTTAGGGTTTAGGGTTTTGGGTTTATGGTGTAGGGTTTAGGGTTTAGTGTTTAGGGTTTAGGGTTTAGGGTTTAGGGTTAATGGTTTAGGGATTAGGGTTTAGTGTTTAGGGTTTAAGATTTAGGGTTTAGGGTTTTAGGGTCTAGAATTTAGGATTTAGGATCCAGGGTTTAAGCTTTAGGGGTTAGGGTTTATTGTTTAGGGTTTGGGGTTGAAAGGTTTAGGGATAAGGGTTTGGGGTTTATGGTTTACGGCTTAGGGTTTAGGGTTTGGGGTTTATGGTTTAAGATTTAGGGTTTAGGGTTTAGGTTTAGGGTTTATGGGAGTTTTAGGGTTTTATGGATTTGGTTTTAGGATTTTAGGGTTTTGGATTTAGGGGTTACGGTGTATGGTTTAGGGTTTAGGGGTTAGGGTTTATGGTTTAATGTTTAGGGTTAGAGGGTTTTGGGTTTAGGTTTAGGGTTTAAGGTTTAGGGTTTAGGATTAAGGATTAGCGTTTAGGGTTTAGCGTTTAGGGTTTAGCGTTTAGGGTTAAGAGTTTAAGGTTTAGGGTTTAGCTTTAGGGTTTAGTATTTAGGGTTTAGGGTTAATGGTTTAGGGATTAGGGTTTAGGGTTTAAGATTTAGGGTTTAGTAATTAGGGTTTAGGGTCTAGAATTTAGGATTTAGGATCCAGGGTTTAAGCTTTAGGGGTTAGGGTTTATTGTTTAGGGTTGAAAGGTTTAGGGATAAGGGTTTAGGGTTTATGCTTTACGGCTTAGGGTTTAGGGTTTGGGGTTTATGGTTTAAGATTTAGGGTTTAGGGTTTAGGTTTAGGGTTTATGGGAGTTTTAGGGTTTTATGGATTGGGGTTTAGGATTTTAGGGTTTAGGATTTAGGGTTTATGGTTTATGGTTTAGGGTTTAGTGTTTAGGGTTTAGGGTTTAGGGTTTAGGGTTAATGGTTTAGGGATTAGGGTTTAGTGTTTAGGGTTTAAGATTTAGGGTTTAGTATTTAGGGTTTAGGGTTTTAGGGTCTAGAATTTAGGATTTAGGATCCAGGGTTTAAGCTTTAGGGGTTAGGGTTTATTGTTTAGGGTTTGGGGTTGAAAGGTTTAGGGATAAGGGTTTGGGGTTTATGGTTTACGGCTTAGGGTTTAGGGTTTAGGGTTTATGGTTTAAGATTTAGGGTTTAGGGTTTAGGTTTAGGGTTTATGGGAGTTTTAGGGTTTTATGGATTTGGTTTTAGGATTTTAGGGTTTTGGATTTAGGGGTTAGGGTTTATGGTTTAGGGGTTAGGGTTTATGGTTTAGTGTTTAGGGTTAGAGGGTTTTGGGTTTAGGTTTAGGGTTTAAGGTTTAGGGTTTAGGATTAAGGATTAGGTTTTAGAGTTTAGGGTTTAGCGTTTAGGGTTAAGAGTTTAAGGTTTAGGGTTTAGCTTTAGGGTTTAGTATTTAGGGTTTAGGGTTAATGGTTTAGGGATTAGGGTTTAGGGTTTAAGATTTAGGGTTTAGTAATTAGGGTTTAGGGTCTAGAATTTAGGATTTAGGATCCAGGGTTTAAGCTTTAGGGGTTAGGGTTTATTGTTTAGGGTTGAAAGGTTTAGGGATAAGGGTTTAGGGTTTATGCTTTACGGCTTAGGGTTTAGGGTTTGGGGTTTATGGTTTAAGATTTAGGGTTTAGGGTTTAGGTTTAGGGTTTATGGGAGTTTTAGGGTTTTATGGATTTGGGTTTAGGATTTTAGGGTTTAGGATTTAGGGTTTATGGTTTATGGTTTAGGGTTTAGTGTTTAGGGTTTAGGGTTTAGGGTTTAGGGTTAATGGTTTAGGGATTAGGGTTTAGTGTTTAGGGTTTAAGATTTAGGGTTTAGTATTTAGGGTTTAGGGTTTTAGGGTCTAGAATTTAGGATTTAGGATCCAGGGTTTAAGCTTTAGGGGTTAGGGTTTATTGTTTAGGGTTTGGGGTTGAAAGGTTTAGGGATAAGGGTTTGGGGTTTATGGTTTACGGCTTAGGGTTTAGGGTTTAGGGTTTATGGTTTAAGATTTAGGGTTTAGGGTTTAGGTTTAGGGTTTATGGGAGTTTTAGGGTTTTATGGATTTGGTTTTAGGATTTTAGGGTTTTGGATTTAGGGGTTAGGGTTTATGGTTTAGGGTTTAGGGGTTAGGGTTTATGGTTTAGTGTTTAGGGTTAGAGGGTTTTGGGTTTAGGTTTAGGGTTTAAGGTTTAGGGTTTAGGATTAAGGATTAGGTTTTAGAGTTTAGGGTTTAGCGTTTAGGGTTAAGAGTTTAAGGTTTAGGGTTTAGCTTTAGGGTTTAGTATTTAGGGTTTAGGGTTAATGGTTTAGGGATTAGGGTTTAGGGTTTAAGATTTAGGGTTTAGTAATTAGGGTTTAGGGTCTAGAATTTAGGATTTAGGATCCAGGGTTTAAGCTTTAGGGGTTAGGGTTTATTGTTTAGGGTTGAAAGGTTTAGGGATAAGGGTTTGGGGTTTATGCTTTACGGCTTAGGGTTTTGGGTTTGGGGTTTATGGTTTAAGATTTAGGGTTTAGGGTTTAGGTTTAGGGTTTATGGGAGTTTTAGGGTTTTATGGATTTGGATTTAGGATTTTAGGGTTTAGGATTTAGGGGTTAGGGTTTAGGTTTTAGGGTTTAGGGGTTAGGGTTTATGGTTTAGTGTTTAGGGTTTGAGGGTTTTGGGTTTAGGTTTAGGGTTTAAGGTTTAGGGTTTAGGGATTAGGATTAGGGATTAGGGTTTAGGGATTAGGGTTTAGGGTTTAGCGTTTATGGTTAAGAGTTTAGGTTTAGGGTTTAGTATTTAGGGTTTAGGGTTAATGGTTTAGGGATTAGGGTTTAGGGTTTAGGGTTTAAGATTTAGGGTTTAGTATTTAGGGTTTTAGGGTCTAAAATTTAGCATTTAGGATCTAGGATTTAAGCTTTAGGGGTTAGGGTTTATGGTTTAGGGTTTAGGGTTTAAAGGTTTAGGGATAAGGGTTTGAGGTTTATGGTTTAAGGCTTAGGGTTTAGGCTTTGGGGTTTATGTTTTAATGTTTAGGGTTTAGGGTTTAGGGTTTATGGGAGTTTTAGGGTTTTATGGATTTGGTATTAGGATTTTAGGATTTAGGGTTTAGGTTTATGGTTTAGGGTTTAGGGTTTAGTGTTTAGGGTATAGGGTTTAGGATTTAGGGTTAGGTTTTAGGGTTTAGGGTTTAGAGTATAGGGTTTATGGGACAGGGCTTAGGGTTTATGGTTTTAGGGTTATAGGGTTTTAGGTTTTGGGTTTTAGGGTTTAGTGTTTAGGGTTTGGGGTTTTGGGTTTAAGGTTTAGTGTTTAGTATTTAGGGTTTAGGGTTCAGGATTTAAGATTTAGGGTCTAGGGTTTAGGGTCTACACTTTAGGGGTTATGGTTTAGGGTTTAGGGTTTAAGGGTTAGGGTTTATGGTTTAGTGTTTAGGGTTAAAGGGTTTTTGGTTTAGGTTTAGGGTTTAAGGTTTAGGGTTTAGGGTTTAGGTTTAGGGATTAGGGTTTAGGGTTTAGGATTTAGGGTTTAGGGTTTAGGGTTTAGGGATTAAGGTTTAGGGTTTAGGATTAGGGTTTAGGGATTAGGTTTTAGGGTTTAGGGATTAGGGTTTAGGGTTTAGCTTTAGGGTTTAGTATTTAGGGTTTAGGGTTAATGGTTTAGGGATCAGGGTTTAAGATTTAAGGGTTTAGGGTTTTAGGGTCTAGAATTTAGGATTGAGGATCTAGGGTTTAAGCTTTAGGGGTTAGGGTTTATGGTTTAAGGTTTAGGGTTGAAAGGTATATGGATAACGGTTTGGGGTTTATGGTTTACGGCTTAGGTTTTAGGGTTTGGGGATTATTGTTTAATGTTTAGGGTTTAGGGTTTAGGTTTAGGGTTTAGGGTTTATGTGAGTTTTAGGGTTTTATGGATTTGGATTTAGGAGTTTAGGGTTTATGTTTTAGGGTTAGTGTTTAGGGTTTAGGGTTTATGGTTTAGGTTTAGGTTTAAGGTTTAGGGTTTAGGGTTTAGTGTTTAGCTTTAGGGTTCAGTATTTAGGGTTTAGGGTTAATGGTTTAGGGATTAGGGTTTAGGGTTTATGGTTTAGGGTTTAAGATTTAGGGTTTAGTATTTAGGGTTTAGGGTTTTAGGGTCTAAAAATTAGGATTTAGGATCTAGGGTTTAAGCTTTAGGGGTTAGGGTTTATGGTTTAAGGTTTAGGGTTGAAAGGTTTAGGGATAAGGGTTTGGGGTTTATTGTTTACAGCTTAGGGTTTAGGGTTTGGGGTTTATGGTTTAAGGTTTAGGGTTTTGGGTTTTGGGAGTTTTAGGGTTTTATGGATTTGGGTTTAGGATTTTAGGGTTTAGGGTTTTGGGTTTATGGTTTAGGGTTTAGGGTTTAGTGTTTAAGGTTTAGGGTTTAGGGTTAATGGTTTTGGGATTAGGGTTTAGGGTTTAAGATTTAGGGTTTAGTATTTAGGGTTTAGGGTTTTAGGGTCTAGAATTTAGGATTTAGGATCCAGGGTTTAAGCTTTAGGGTTTAGGGTTTATTGTTTAGGGTTTGGGGTTGAAAGGTTTAGGGATAAGGGTTTGGGGTTTATGGTTTACGACTTAGGGTTTAGGGTTTGGGGTTTATGGTTTAAGATTTAGGGTTTAGGGTTTAGGTTTAGGGTTTATGGGAGTTTTAGGGTTTTATGGATTTGGTTTTAGGATTTTAGGGTTTAGGATTTAGGGGTTAGGGTTTAGGGTTTAGGGTTTAGGGGTTAGGGTTTATGGTTTAGTGTTTCGGGTTAGAGGGTTTTGGGTTTAGGTTTAGGGTTTAAGGTTTAGGGTTTAGGATTAGGGATTGGGGTTTAGGGTTTAGGGTTTAGGGTTTAGCGTTTAGGGTTAAGAGTTTAGGTTTAGGGTTTAGTATTTACGGTTTAGGGTTAATGGTTTAGGGATTAGGGTTTAGGGTTTAGTAACTAGGGTTTGGGGTCTAGAATTTAGGATTTAGGATCCAGGGTTTAAGCTTTAGGGGTTAGGGTTTATTGTTTAGGGTTGAAAGGTTTAGGGATAAGGGTTTGGGGTTTATGCTTTACGGCTTAGGGTTTAGGGTTTGGGGTTTATGGTTTAAGATTTAGGGTTTAGGGTTTAGGTTTAGGGTTTATGGGAGTTTTAGGGTTTTATGGATTTGGGTTCAGGATTTTAGGGTTTAGTATTTAGGGTTTAGGGTTAATGGTTTAGGGATTAGGGTTTAGGGTTTATGGTTTAGGGTTTAAGATTTAGGGTTTAGTATTTAGGGTTTAGGGTTTTAGGGTCTAAAAATTAGGATTTAGGATATAGGGTTTAAGCTTTAGGGGTTAGGGTTTATGGTTTAGCGTTTAGGGTTGAAATGTTTAGGGATAAGGGTTTGGGGTTTATGGTTTACAGCTTAGGGTTTAGGGTTTGGGGTTTATGGTTTAAGGTTTAGGGTTTAGGGTTTTGGGAGTTTTAGGGTTTTATGGATTTGGGTTTAGGATTTTAGGGTTTAGGGTTTTGGGTTTATGGTTTAGGGTTTAGGGTTTAGTGTTTAGGGTTTAGGGTTTAGGGTTAATGGTTTAGGGATTAGGGTTTAGGGTTTAAGATTTAGGGTTTAGTATTTAGGGTTTAGGGTTTTAGGGTCTAGAATTTAGGATTTAGGATACAGGGTTTAAGCTTTAGGGGTTAGGGTTTATTGTTTAGGGTTTGGGGTTGAAAGGTTTAGGGATAAGGGTTTGGGGTTTATGGTTTACGGCTTAGGGTTTAGGGTGTGGGGTTTATGGTTTGAGATTTAGGGTTTAGGGTTTAGGTTTAGGGTTTATGGGAGTTTTAGGGTTTTATGGATTTGGTTTTAGGATTTTAGGGTTTAGGATTTAGGGGTTATGGTTTAGGGTTTAGGGATTAGGGGTTAGGGTTTATGGTTTAGTGTTTAGGGTTAGAGGGTTTTGAGTTTAGGTTTAGGGTTTAAGGTTTAGGGTTTAGGATTAGGGATTAGGGTTTAGGGTTTAGAGTTTAGGGTTTAGGGTTTAGCGTTTAGGGTTAAGAGTTTAGGTTTAGGGTTTAGTATTTACGGTTTAGGGTTAATGGTTTAGGGATTAGGGTTTAGGGTTTAAGATTTAGGGTTTAGTAATTAGGGTTTAGGGTCTAGAATTTAGGATTTAGGATCCAGGGTTTAAGCTTTAGGGGTTAGGGTTTATTGTTTAGGGTTGAAAGGTTTAGGGATAAGGGTTTAGGGTTTATGCTTTACGGCTTAGGGTTTAGGGTTTGGGGTTTATGGTTTAAGATTTAGGGTTTAGGGTTTAGGTTTAGGGTTTATGGGAGTTTTAGGGTTTTATGGATTTGGGTTTAGGATTTTAGGGTTTAGGATTTAGGGTTTAGGGTTAATGATTTAGGGATTAGGGTTTAGGGTTTATGGTTTAAGATTTAGGGTTTAGTATTTAGGGTTTAGGGTTTTAGGGTCTAAAAATTAGGATTTAGGATCTAGGGATTAAGCTTTACGGGTTAGGGTTTATGGTTTAGGGTTTAGGGTTGAAAGGTTTAAGGATAAGGGTTTGGGGTTTATGGTTTACAGCTTAGGGTTTAGGGTTTGGGGTTTATGGTTTAAGGTTTAGGGTTTAGGGTTTTGGGAGTTTTAGGGTTTTATGGATTTGGGTTTAGGATTTTAGGGTTTAGGGTTTTGGGTTTATGGTTTAGGGTTTAGGGTTTAGTGTTTAGGGTTTAGGGTTTTGGGTTTATGGTTTAGGGTTTAGGGTTTAGTGTTTAGGGTTTAGGGTTTAGGGTTTAGGGTTAATGGTTTAGGGATTAGGGTTTAGTGTTTAGGGTTTAAGATTTAGGGTTTAGGGTTTTAGGGTCTAGAATTTAGGATTTAGGATCCAGGGTTTAAGCTTTAGGGGTTAGGGTTTATTGTTTAGGGTTTGGGGTTGAAAGGTTTAGGGATAAGGGTTTGGGGTTTATGGTTTACGGCTTAGGGTTTAGGGTTTGGGGTTTATGGTTTAAGATTTAGGGTTTATGTTTAGGGTTTATGGGAGTTTTAGGGTTTTATGGATTTGGTTTTAGGATTTTAGGGTTTAGGATTTAGGGGTTAGGGTTTAGGGTTTAGGGTTTAGGGGTTAGGGTTTATGGTTTAGTGTTTAGGGTTAGAGGGTTTTGGGTTTAGGTTTAGGGTTTAAGGTTTAGGGTTTAGGATTAGGGATTAGGGTTTAGGGTTTAGAGTTTTGGGTTTAGGGTTTAGCGTTTAGGGTTAAGAGTTTAGGTTTAGGGTTTAGTATTTACGGTTTAGGGTTAATGGTTTTGGGATTAGGGTTTAGGGTTTAAGATTTAGGGTTTAGTAATTAGGGTTTAGGGTCTAGAATTTAGGATTTAGGATCCAGGGTTTAAGCTTTAGGGGTTAGGGTTTATTGTTTAGGGTTGAAAGGTTTAGGGATAAGGGTTTGGGGTTTATGCTTTACGGCTTAGGGTTTAGTGTTTGGGGTTTATGGTTTAAGATTTAGGGTTTAGGTTTAGGGTTTATGGGAGTTTTAGGGTTTTATGGATTTGGGTTTAGGATTTTAGGGTTTAGGATTTAGGGTTTAGGGTTAATGATTTAGGGATTAGGGTTTAGGGTTTATGGTTTAGGGTTTAAGATTTAGGGTTTAGTATTTAGGGTTTAGGGTTTTAGGGTCTAAAAATTAGGATTTAGGATATAGGGTTTAAGCTTTACGGGTTAGGGTTTATGGTTTAGGGTTTAGGGTTGAAAGGTTTAGGGATAAGGGTTTGGGGTTTATGGTTTACAGCTTAGGGTTTAGGGTTTGGGGTTTATGGTTTAAGGTTTAGGGTTTAGGGTTTTTGGAGTTTTAGGGTTTTATGGATTTGGGTTTAGGATTTTAGGGTTTAGGGTTTTGGGTTTATGGTTTAGGGTTTAGTGTTTAGTGTTTAGGGTTTAGGGTTTAGGGTTTAGGGTTAATGGTTTAGGGATTAGGGTTTAGGGTTTAAGATTTAGGGTTTAGTATTTAGGGTTTAGGGTTTTAGGGTCTAGAATTTAGGATTTAGGATCCAGGGTTTAAGCTTTAGGGGTTAGGGTTTATTGTTTAGGGTTTGGGGTTGAAAGGTTTAGGGATAAGGGTTTGGGGTTTATGGTTTACGGCTTAGGGTTTAGGGTTTGGGGTTTATGGTTTAAGATTTAGGGTTTAGGGTTTAGGTTTAGGGTTTATGGGAGTTTTAGGGTTTTATTGATTTGGTTTTAGGATTTTAGGGTTTAGGATTTAGGGGTTAGGGTTTAGGGTTTAGGGTTTAGGGGTTAGGGTTTATGGTTTAGTGTTTAGGGTTAGAGGGTTTTGGGTTTAGGTTTAGGGTTTAAGGTTTAGGGTTTAGGATTAGGGATTAGGGTTTAGGGTTTAGAGTTTAGGTTTATGGTTTAGCGTTTAGGGTTAAGAGTTTAGGTTTAGGGTTTAGTATTTACGGTTTAGTGTTAATGGTTTAGGGATTAGGGTTTAGGGTTTAAGATTTAGGGTTTAGTAATTAGGGTTTAGGGTCTAGAATTTAGGATTTAGGATCCAGGGTTTAAGCTTTAGGGGTTAGGGTTTATTGTTTAGGGTTGAAAGGTTTAGGGATAAGGGTTTGGGGTTTATGCTTTACGGCTTAGGGTTTAGGGTTTGGGGTTTATGGTTTAAGATTTAGGGTTTAGGGTTTAGGTTTAGGGTTTATGGGAGTTTTAGGGTTTTATGGATTTGGGTTTAGGATTTTATGGTTTAGGATTTAGGGTTTAGGGTTAATGATTTAGGGATTATGGTTTAGGGTTTATGGTTTAGGGTTTAAGATTTAGGGTTTAGTATTTAGGG
Source organism: Vicia faba (assembly GCA_948472305.1). Classification (NCBI taxonomy): domain Eukaryota; kingdom Viridiplantae; phylum Streptophyta; class Magnoliopsida; order Fabales; family Fabaceae; genus Vicia; species Vicia faba. The sequence continues at coordinate 61,627,017 of OX451737.1, read as the reverse complement.
TTTAGGGTTTTAGGGTCTAAAAATTAGGATTTAGGATCTAGGGTTTAAGCTTTACGGGTTAGGGTTTAGGGTTTAGGGTTTAGGGTTGAAAGGTTTAGGGATAAGGGTTTGGGGTTTATGGTTTACAGCTTAGGGTTTAGGGTTTGGGGTTTATGGTTTAAGGTTTAGGGTTTAGGGTTTAGGTTTAGGGTTTATGGGAGTTTTAGGGTTTTATGGATTTGGGTTCAGGATTTTAGGGTTTAGTATTTAGGGTTTAGGGTTAATGGTTTAGGGATTAGGGTTTAGGGTTTATGGTTTAGGGTTTAAGATTTAGGGTTTAGTATTTAGGGTTTAGGGTTTTAGGGTCTAAAAATTAGGATTTAGGATATAGGGTTTAAGCTTTAGGGGTTAGGGTTTATGGTTTAGCGTTTAGGGTTGAAATGTTTAGGGATAAGGGTTTGGGGTTTATGGTTTACAGCTTAGGGTTTAGGGTTTGGGGTTTATGGTTTAAGGTTTAGGGTTTAGGGTTTTGGGAGTTTTAGGGTTTTATGGATTTGGGTTTAGGATTTTAGGGTTTAGGGTTTTGGGTTTATGGTTTAGGGTTTAGGGTTTAGTGTTTAGGGTTTAGGGTTTAGGGTTAATGGTTTAGGGATTAGGGTTTAGGGTTTAAGATTTAGGGTTTAGTATTTAGGGTTTAGGGTTTTAGGGTCTAGAATTTAGGATTTAGGATACAGGGTTTAAGCTTTAGGGGTTAGGGTTTATTGTTTAGGGTTTGGGGTTGAAAGGTTTAGGGATAAGGGTTTGGGGTTTATGGTTTACGGCTTAGGGTTTAGGGTGTGGGGTTTATGGTTTGAGATTTAGGGTTTAGGGTTTAGGTTTAGGGTTTATGGGAGTTTTAGGGTTTTATGGATTTGGTTTTAGGATTTTAGGGTTTAGGATTTAGGGGTTATGGTTTAGGGTTTAGGGATTAGGGGTTAGGGTTTATGGTTTAGTGTTTAGGGTTAGAGGGTTTTGAGTTTAGGTTTAGGGTTTAAGGTTTAGGGTTTAGGATTAGGGATTAGGGTTTAGGGTTTAGAGTTTAGGGTTTAGGGTTTAGCGTTTAGGGTTAAGAGTTTAGGTTTAGGGTTTAGTATTTACGGTTTAGGGTTAATGGTTTAGGGATTAGGGTTTAGGGTTTAAGATTTAGGGTTTAGTAATTAGGGTTTAGGGTCTAGAATTTAGGATTTAGGATCCAGGGTTTAAGCTTTAGGGGTTAGGGTTTATTGTTTAGGGTTGAAAGGTTTAGGGATAAGGGTTTAGGGTTTATGCTTTACGGCTTAGGGTTTAGGGTTTGGGGTTTATGGTTTAAGATTTAGGGTTTAGGGTTTAGGTTTAGGGTTTATGGGAGTTTTAGGGTTTTATGGATTTGGGTTTAGGATTTTAGGGTTTAGGATTTAGGGTTTAGGGTTAATGATTTAGGGATTAGGGTTTAGGGTTTATGGTTTAAGATTTAGGGTTTAGTATTTAGGGTTTAGGGTTTTAGGGTCTAAAAATTAGGATTTAGGATCTAGGGATTAAGCTTTACGGGTTAGGGTTTATGGTTTAGGGTTTAGGGTTGAAAGGTTTAAGGATAAGGGTTTAGGGTTTATGGTTTACAGCTTAGGGTTTAGGGTTTGGGGTTTATGGTTTAAGGTTTAGGGTTTAGGGTTTTGGGAGTTTTAGGGTTTTATGGATTTGGGTTTAGGATTTTAGGGTTTAGGGTTTTGGGTTTATGGTTTAGGGTTTAGGGTTTAGTGTTTAGGGTTTAGGGTTTTGGGTTTATGGTTTAGGGTTTAGGGTTTAGTGTTTAGGGTTTAGGGTTTAGGGTTTAGGGTTAATGGTTTAGGGATTAGGGTTTAGTGTTTAGGGTTTAAGATTTAGGGTTTAGGGTTTTAGGGTCTAGAATTTAGGATTTAGGATCCAGGGTTTAAGCTTTAGGGGTTAGGGTTTATTGTTTAGGGTTTGGGGTTGAAAGGTTTAGGGATAAGGGTTTGGGGTTTATGGTTTACGGCTTAGGGTTTAGGGTTTGGGGTTTATGGTTTAAGATTTAGGGTTTATGTTTAGGGTTTATGGGAGTTTTAGGGTTTTATGGATTTGGTTTTAGGATTTTAGGGTTTAGGATTTAGGGGTTAGGGTTTAGGGTTTAGGGTTTAGGGGTTAGGGTTTATGGTTTAGTGTTTAGGGTTAGAGGGTTTTGGGTTTAGGTTTAGGGTTTAAGGTTTAGGGTTTAGGATTAGGGATTAGGGTTTAGGGTTTAGAGTTTTGGGTTTAGGGTTTAGCGTTTAGGGTTAAGAGTTTAGGTTTAGGGTTTAGTATTTACGGTTTAGGGTTAATGGTTTTGGGATTAGGGTTTAGGGTTTAAGATTTAGGGTTTAGTAATTAGGGTTTAGGGTCTAGAATTTAGGATTTAGGATCCAGGGTTTAAGCTTTAGGGGTTAGGGTTTATTGTTTAGGGTTGAAAGGTTTAGGGATAAGGGTTTGGGGTTTATGCTTTACGGCTTAGGGTTTAGTGTTTGGGGTTTATGGTTTAATATTTAGGGTTTAGGTTTAGGGTTTATGGGAGTTTTAGGGTTTTATGGATTTGGGTTTAGGATTTTAGGGTTTAGGATTTAGGGTTTAGGGTTAATGATTTAGGGATTAGGGTTTAGGGTTTATGGTTTAGGGTTTAAGATTTAGGGTTTAGTATTTAGGGTTTAGGGTTTTAGGGTCTAAAAATTAGGATTTAGGATATAGGGTTTAAGCTTTACGGGTTAGGGTTTATGGTTTAGGGTTTAGGGTTGAAAGGTTTAGGGATAAGGGTTTGGGGTTTATGGTTTACAGCTTAGGGTTTAGGGTTTGGGGTTTATGGTTTAAGGTTTAGGGTTTAGGGTTTTTGGAGTTTTAGGGTTTTATGGATTTGGGTTTAGGATTTTAGGGTTTAGGGTTTTGGGTTTATGGTTTAGGGTTTAGTGTTTAGTGTTTAGGGTTTAGGGTTTAGGGTTTAGGGTTAATGGTTTAGGGATTAGGGTTTAGGGTTTAAGATTTAGGGTTTAGTATTTAGGGTTTAGGGTTTTAGGGTCTAGAATTTAGGATTTAGGATCCAGGGTTTAAGCTTTAGGGGTTAGGGTTTATTGTTTAGGGTTTGGGGTTGAAAGGTTTAGGGATAAGGGTTTGGGGTTTATGGTTTACGGCTTAGGGTTTAGGGTTTGGGGTTTATGGTTTAAGATTTAGGGTTTAGGGTTTAGGTTTAGGGTTTATGGGAGTTTTAGGGTTTTATTGATTTGGTTTTAGGATTTTAGGGTTTAGGATTTAGGGGTTAGGGTTTAGGGTTTAGGGTTTAGGGGTTAGGGTTTATGGTTTAGTGTTTAGGGTTAGAGGGTTTTGGGTTTAGGTTTAGGGTTTGAGGTTTAGGGTTTAGGGATTAGGGTTTAGGGTTTAGAGTTTAGGTTTATGGTTTAGCGTTTAGGGTTAAGAGTTTAGGTTTAGGGTTTAGTATTTACGGTTTAGTGTTAATGGTTTAGGGATTAGGGTTTAGGGTTTAAGATTTAGGGTTTAGTAATTAGGGTTTAGGGTCTAGAATTTAGGATTTAGGATCCAGGGTTTAAGCTTTAGGGGTTAGGGTTTATTGTTTAGGGTTGAAAGGTTTAGGGATAAGGGTTTGGGGTTTATGCTTTACGGCTTAGGGTTTAGGGTTTGGGGTTTATGGTTTAAGATTTAGGGTTTAGGGTTTAGGTTTAGGGTTTATGGGAGTTTTAGGGTTTTATGGATTTGGGTTTAGGATTTTATGGTTTAGGATTTAGGGTTTAGGGTTAATGATTTAGGGATTATGGTTTAGGGTTTATGGTTTAGGGTTTAAGATTTAGGGTTTAGTATTTAGGGTTTAGGGTTTTAGGGTCTAAAAATTAGGATTTAGGATCTAGGGTTTAAGCTTTACGGGTTAGGGTTTAGGGTTTAGGGTTTAGGGTTGAAAGGTTTAGGGATAAGGGTTTGGGGTTTATGGTTTACAGCTTAGGGTTTAGGGTTTGGGGTTTATGGTTTAAGGTTTAGGGTTTAGGGTTTTGGGAGTTTTAGGGTTTTATGGATTTGGGTTTAGGATTTTAGGGTTTAGGGTTTTGGGTTTATGGTGTAGGGTTTAGGGTTTAGGGTTTAGGGTTTAGGGTTAATGGTTTAGGGATTAGGGTTTAGTGTTTAGGGTTTAAGATTTAGGGTTTAGTATTTAGGGTTTAGGGTTTTAGGGTCTAGAATTTAGGATTTAGGATCCAGGGTTTAAGCTTTAGGGGTTAGGGTTTATTGTTTAGGGTTTGGGGTTGAAAGGTTTAGCGATAAGGGTTTGGGGTTTATGGTTTACGGCTTAGGGTTTAGGGTTTGGGGTTTATGGTTTAAGATTTAGGGTTTAGGGTTTAGGTTTAGGGTTTATGGGAGTTTTAGGGTTTTATGGATTTGGTTTTAGGATTTTAGGGTTTTGGATTTAGGGGTTAGGGTGTATGGTTTAGGGTTTAGGGGTTAGGGTTTATGGTTTAATGTTTAGGGTTAGAAGGTTTTGGGTTTAGGTTTAGGGTTTAAGGTTTAGGGTTTAGGATTAAGGATTAGGGTTTAGGGTTTAGCGTTTAGGGTTAAGAGTTTAAGGTTTAGGGTTTAGCTTTAGGGTTTAGTATTTAGGGTTTAGGGTTAATGGTTTAGGGATTAGGGTTTAGGGTTTAAGATTTAGGGTTTAGTAATTAGGGTTTAGGGTCTAGAATTTAGGATTTAGGATCCAAGGTTTAAGCTTTAGGGGTTAGGGTTTATTGTTTAGGGTTGAAAGGTTTAGGGATAAGGGTTTAGGGTTTATGCTTTACGGCTTAGGGTTTAGGGTTTGGGGTTTATGGTGTAAGATTTAGGGTTTAGGGTTTAGGTTTAGGGTTTATGGGAGTTTTAGGGTTTTATGGATTTGGGTTTAGGATTTTAGGGTTTAGGATTTAGGGTTTATGGTTTATGGTTTAGGGTTTAGTGTTTAGGGTTTAGGGTTTAGGGTTTAGGGTTTAGGGTTAATGGTTTAGGGATTAGGGTTTAGTGTTTAGGGTTTAAGATTTAGGGTTTAGTATTTAGGGTTTAGGGTTTTAGGGTCTAGAATTTAGGATTTAGGATCCAGGGTTTAAGCTTTAGGGGTTAGGGTTTATTGTTTAGGGTTTGGGGTTGAAAGGTTTAGGGATAAGGGTTTGGGGTTTATAGTTTACGGCTTAGGGTTTAGGGTTTAGGGTTTATGGTTTAAGATTTAGGGTTTATGGTTTAGGTTTAGGGTTTATGGGAGTTTTAGGGTTTTATGGATTTGGTTTTAGGATTTTAGGGTTTTGGATTTAGGGGTTAGGGTTTATGGTTTAGGGTTTAGGGGTTAGGGTTTATGGTTTAGTTTTTAGGGTTAGAGGGTTTTGGGTTTAGGTTTAGGGTTTAAGGTTTAGGGTTTAGGATTAAGGATTAGGTTTTAGAGTTTAGGGTTTAGCGTTTAGGGTTAAGAGTTTAAGGTTTAGGGTTTAGCTTTAGGGTTTAGTATTTAGGGTTTAGGGTTAATGGTTTAGGGATTAGGGTTTAGGGTTTAAGATTTAGGGTTTAGTAATTAGGGTTTAGGGTCTAGAATTTAGGATTTAGGATCCAGGGTTTAAGCTTTAGGGGTTAGGGTTTATTGTTTAGGGTTGAAAGGTTTAGGGATAAGGGTTTGGGGTTTATGCTTTACGGCTTAGGGTTTTGGGTTTGGGGTTTATGGTTTAAGATTTAGGGTTTAGGGTTTAGGTTTAGGGTTTATGGGAGTTTTAGGGTTTTATGGATTTGAGTTTAGGATTTTATGGTTTAGGATTTAGGGTTTAGGGTTAATGATTTAGGGATTAGGGTTTAGGGTTTATGGTTTTGGGTTTAAGATTTAGGGTTTAGTATTTAGGGTTTAGGGTTTTAGGGTCTAAAAATTACGATTTAGGATCTAGGGTTTAAGCTTTACGGGTTAGGGTTTATGGTTTAGGGTTTAGGGTTGAAAGGTTTAGGGATAAGGGTTTGGGGTTTATGGTTTACAGCTTAGGGTTTAGGGTTTGGGGTTTATGGTTTAAGGTTTAGGGTTTAGGGTTTTGGGAGTTTTAGGGTTTTATGGATTTGGGTTTAGGATTTTAGGGTTTAGGGTTTTGGGTTTATGGTTTAGGGTTTAGGGTTTAGTGTTTAGGGTTTAGGGTTTAGGGTTTAGGGTTAATGGTTTAGGGATTAGGGTTTAGTGTTTAGGGTTTAAGATTTAGGGTTTAGTATTTAGGGTTTAGGGTTTTAGGGTCTAGAATTTAGGATTTAGGATCCAGGGTTTAAGCTTTAGGGGTTAGGGTTTATTGTTTAGGGTTTGGGGTTGAAAGGTTTAGGGATAAGGGTTTGGGGTTTATGGTTTACGGCTTAGGGTTTAGGGTTTGGGTTTATGGTTTAAGATTTAGGGTTTAGGGTTTAGGTTTAGGGTTTATGGGAGTTTTAGGGTTTTATTGATTTGGTTTTAGGATTTTAGGGTTTAGGATTTAGGGGTTAGGGTTTAGGGTTTAGGGTTTAGGGGTTAGGGTTTATGGTTTAGTGTTTAGGGTTAGAGGGTTTTGGGTTTAGGTTTAGGGTTTAAGGTTTAGGGTTTAGGATTAGGGATTAGGGTTTAGGGTTTAGAGTTTAGGTTTATGGTTTAGCGTTTAGGGTTAAGAGTTTAGGTTTAGGGTTTAGTATTTACGAATTAGGGTTAATGGTTTAGGGATTAGGGTTTAGGGTTTAAGATTTAGGGTTTAGTAATTAGGGTTTAGGGTCTAGAATTTAGGATTTAGGATCCAGGGTTTAAGCTTTAGGGGTTAGGGTTTATTGTTTAGGGTTGAAAGGTTTAGGGATAAGGGTTTGGGGTTTATGCTTTACGGCTTAGGGTTTAGGGTTTGGGGTTTATGGTTTAAGATTTAGGGTTTAGGGTTTAGGTTTAGGGTTTATGGGAGTTTTAGGGTTTTATGGATTTGGGTTTAGGATTTTATGGTTTAGGATTTAGGGTTTAGGGTTAATGATTTAGGGATTATGGTTTAGGGTTTATGGTTTAGGGTTTAAGATTTAGGGTTTAGTATTTAGGGTTTAGGGTTTTAGGGTCTAAAAATTAGGATTTAGGATCTAGGGTTTAATCTTTACGGGTTAGGGTTTATGGTTTAGGGTTTAGGGTTGAAAGGTTTAGGGATAAGGGTTTGGGGTTTATGGTTTACAGCTTAGGGTTTAGGGTTTGGGGTTTATGGTTTAAGGTTTAGGGTTTAGGGTTTTGGGAGTTTTAGGGTTTTATGGATTTGGGTTTAGGATTTTAGGGTTTAGGGTTTTGGGTTTATGGTGTAGGGTTTAGGGTTTAGTGTTTAGGGTTTAGGGTTTAGGGTTTAGGGTTAATGGTTTAGGGATTAGGGTTTAGTGTTTAGGGTTTAAGATTTAGGGTTTAGTATTTAGGGTTTAGGGTTTTAGGGTCTAGAATTTAGGATTTAGGATCCAGGGTTTAAGCTTTAGGGGTTAGGGTTTATTGTTTAGGGTTTGGGGTTGAAAGGTTTAGGGATAAGGGTTTGGGGTTTATGGTTTACGGCTTAGGGTTTAGGGTTTGGGGTTTATGGTTTAAGATTTAGGGTTTAGGGTTTAGGTTTAGGGTTTATGGGAGTTTTAGGGTTTTATTGATTTGGTTTTAGGATTTTAGGGTTTAGGATTTAGGGGTTAGGGTTTAGGGTTTAGGGTTTAGGGGTTAGGGTTTATGGTTTAGTGTTTAGGGTTAGAGGGTTTTGGGTTTAGGTTTAGGGTTTAAGGTTTAGGGTTTAGGATTAGGGATTAGGGTTTAGGGTTTAGAGTTTAGGTTTATGGTTTAGCGTTTAGGGTTAAGAGTTTAGGTTTAGGGTTTAGTATTTACGGTTTAGGGTTAATGGTTTAGGGATTAGGGTTTAGGGTTTAAGATTTAGGGTTTAGTAATTAGGGTTTAGGGTCTAGAATTTAGGATTTAGGATCCAGGGTTTAAGCTTTAGGGGTTAGGGTTTATTGTTTAGGGTTGAAAGGTTTAGGGATAAGGGTTTGGGGTTTATGCTTTACGGCTTAGGGTTTAGGGTTTGGGGTTTATGGTTTAAGATTTAGGGTTTAGGGTTTAGGTTTAGGGTTTATGGGAGTTTTAGGGTTTTATGGATTTGGGTTTAGGATTTTATGGTTTAGGATTTAGGGTTTAGGGTTAATGATTTAGGGATTATGGTTTAGGGTTTATGGTTTAGGGTTTAAGATTTAGGGTTTAGTATTTAGGGTTTAGGGTTTTAGGGTCTAAAAATTAGGATTTAGGATCTAGGGTTTAAGCTTTACGGGTTAGGGTTTATGGTTTAGGGTTTAGGGTTGAAAGGTTTAGGGATAAGGGTTTGGGGTTTATGGTTTACAGCTTAGGGTTTAGGGTTTGGGGTTTATGGTTTAAGGTTTAGGGTTTAGGGTTTTGGGAGTTTTAGGGTTTTATGGATTTGGGTTTAGGATTTTAGGGTTTAGGGTTTTGGGTTTATGGTGTAGGGTTTAGGGTTTAGTGTTTAGGGTTTAGGGTTTAGGGTTTAGGGTTAATGGTTTAGGGATTAGGGTTTAGTGTTTAGGGTTTAAGATTTAGGGTTTAGTATTTAGGGTTTAGGGTTTTAGGGTCTAGAATTTAGGATTTAGGATCCAGGGTTTAAGCTTTAGGGGTTAGGGTTTATTGTTTAGGGTTTGGGGTTGAAAGGTTTAGGGATAAGGGTTTGGGGTTTATGATTTACGGCTTAGGGTTTAGGGTTTGGGGTTTATGGTTTAAGATTTAGGGTTTAGGGTTTAGGTTTAGGGTTTATGGGAGTTTTAGGGTTTTATGGATTTGGTTTTAGGATTTTAGGGTTTTGGATTTAGGGGTTAGGGTGTATGGTTTAGGGTTTAGGGTTTATGGGAGTTTTAGGGTTTTATGGATTTGAGTTTAGGATTTTATGGTTTAGGATTTAGGGTTTAAGGTTAATGATTTAGGGATTAGGGTTTAGGGTTTATGGTTTTGGGTTTAAGATTTAGGGTTTAGTATTTAGGGTTTAGGGTTTTAGGGTCTAAAAATTAGGATTTAGGATCTAGGGTTTAAGCTTTACGGGTTAGGGTTTATGGTTTAGGGTTTAGGGTTGAAAGGTTTAGGGATAAGGGTTTGGGGTTTATGGTTTACAGCTTAGGGTTTAGGGTTTGGGGTTTATGGTTTAAGGTTTAGGGTTTAGGGTTTTGGGAGTTTTAGGGTTTTATGGATTTGGGTTTAGGATTTTAGGGTTTAGGGTTTTGGGTTTATGGTTTAGGGTTTAGGGTTTAGTGTTTAGGGTTTAGGGTTTAGGGTTTAGGGTTAATGGTTTAGGGATTAGGGTTTAGTGTTTAGGGTTTAAGATTTAGGGTTTAGTATTTAGGGTTTAGGGTTTTAGGGTCTAGAATTTAGGATTTAGGATCCAGGGTTTAAGCTTTAGGGGTTAGGGTTTATTGTTTAGGGTTTGGGGTTGAAAGGTTTAGGGATAAGGGTTTGGGGTTTATGGTTTACGGCTTAGGGTTTAGGGTTTGGGGTTTATGGTTTAAGATTTAGGGTTTAGGGTTTAGGTTTAGGGTTTATGGGAGTTTTAGGGTTTTATTGATTTGGTTTTAGGATTTTAGGGTTTAGGATTTAGGGGTTAGGGTTTAGGGTTTAGGGTTTAGGGGTTAGGGTTTATGGTTTAGTGTTTAGGGTTAGAGGGTTTTGGGTTTAGGTTTAGGGTTTAAGGTTTAGGGTTTAGGATTAGGGATTAGGGTTTAGGGTTTAGAGTTTAGGTTTATGGTTTAGCGTTTAGGGTTAAGAGTTTAGGTTTAGGGTTTAGTATTTACGGTTTAGTGTTAATGGTTTAGGGATTAGGGTTTAGGGTTTAAGATTTAGGGTTTAGTAATTAGGGTTTAGGGTCTAGAATTTAGGATTTAGGATCCAGGGTTTAAGCTTTAGGGGTTAGGGTTTATTGTTTAGGGTTGAAAGGTTTAGGGATAAGGGTTTGGGGTTTATGCTTTACGGCTTAGGGTTTAGGGTTTGGGGTTTATGGTTTAAGATTTAGGGTTTAGGGTTTAGGTTTAGGGTTTATGGGAGTTTTAGGGTTTTATGGATTTGGGTTTAGGATTTTATGGTTTAGGATTTAGGGTTTAGGGTTAATGATTTAGGGATTATGGTTTAGGGTTTATGGTTTAGGGTTTAAGATTTAGGGTTTAGTATTTAGGGTTTAGGGTTTTAGGGTCTAAAAATTAGGATTTAGGATCTAGGGTTTAAGCTTTACGGGTTAGGGTTTAGGGTTTAGGGTTGAAAGGTTTAGGGATAAGGGTTTGGGGTTTATGGTTTACAGCTTAGGGTTTAGGGTTTGGGGTTTATGGTTTAAGGTTTAGGGTTTAGGGTTTTGGGAGTTTTAGGGTTTTATGGATTTGGGTTTAGGATTTTAGGGTTTAGGGTTTTGGGTTTATGGTGTAGGGTTTAGGGTTTAGGGTTTAGGGTTTAGGGTTAATGGTTTAGGGATTAGGGTTTAGTGTTTAGGGTTTAAGATTTAGGGTTTAGTATTTAGGGTTTAGGGTTTTAGGGTCTAGAATTTAGGATTTAGGATCCAGGGTTTAAGCTTTAGGGGTTAGGGTTTATTGTTTAGGGTTTGGGGTTGAAAGGTTTAGGGATAAGGGTTTGGGGTTTATGGTTTACGGCTTAGGGTTTAGGGTTTGGGGTTTATGGTTTAAGATTTAGGGTTTAGGGTTTAGGTTTAGGGTTTATGGGAGTTTTAGGGTTTTATGGATTTGGTTTTAGGATTTTAGGGTTTTGGATTTAGGGGTTAGGGTGTATGGTTTAGGGTTTAGGGGTTAGGGTTTATGGTTTAATGTTTAGGGTTAGAAGGTTTTGGGTTTAGGTTTAGGGTTTAAGGTTTAGGGTTTAGGATTAAGGATTAGGGTTTAGGGTTTAGCGTTTAGGGTTAAGAGTTTAAGGTTTAGGGTTTAGCTTTAGGGTTTAGTATTTAGGGTTTAGGGTTAATGGTTTAGGGATTAGGGTTTAGGGTTTAAGATTTAGGGTTTAGTAATTAGGGTTTAGGGTCTAGAATTTAGGATTTAGGATCCAAGGTTTAAGCTTTAGGGGTTAGGGTTTATTGTTTAGGGTTGAAAGGTTTAGGGATAAGGGTTTAGGGTTTATGCTTTACAGCTTAGGGTTTAGGGTTTGGGGTTTATGGTGTAAGATTTAGGGTTTAGGGTTTAGGTTTAGGGTTTATGGGAGTTTTAGGGTTTTATGGATTTGGGTTTAGGATTTTAGGGTTTAGGATTTAGGGTTTATGGTTTATGGTTTAGGGTTTAGTGTTTAGGGTTTAGGGTTTAGGGTTTAGGGTTTAGGGTTAATGGTTTAGGGATTAGGGTTTAGTGTTTAGGGTTTAAGATTTAGGGTTTAGTATTTAGGGTTTAGGGTTTTAGGGTCTAGAATTTAGGATTTAGGATCCAGGGTTTAAGCTTTAGGGGTTAGGGTTTATTGTTTAGGGTTTGGGGTTGAAAGGTTTAGGGATAAGGGTTTGGGGTTTATGGTTTACGGCTTAGGGTTTAAGGTTTAGGGTTTATGGTTTAAGATTTAGGGTTTATGGTTTAGGTTTAGGGTTTATGGGAGTTTTAGGGTTTTATGGATTTGGTTTTAGGATTTTAGGGTTTTGGATTTAGGGGTTAGGGTTTATGGTTTAGGGTTTAGGGGTTAGGGTTTATGGTTTAGTTTTTAGGGTTAGAGGGTTTTGGGTTTAGGTTTAGGGTTTAAGGTTTAGGGTTTAGGATTAGGGATTAGGGTTTAGGGTTTAGAGTTTAGGTTTATGGTTTAGCGTTTAGGGTTAAGAGTTTAGGTTTAGGGTTTAGTATTTACGAATTAGGGTTAATGGTTTAGGGATTAGGGTTTAGGGTTTAAGATTTAGGGTTTAGTAATTAGGGTTTAGGGTCTAGAATTTAGGATTTAGGATCCAGGGTTTAAGCTTTAGGGGTTAGGGTTTATTGTTTAGGGTTGAAAGGTTTAGGGATAAGGGTTTGGGGTTTATGCTTTACGGCTTAGGGTTTAGGGTTTGGGGTTTATGGTTTAAGATTTAGGGTTTAGGGTTTAGGTTTAGGGTTTATGGGAGTTTTAGGGTTTTATGGATTTGGGTTTAGGATTTTATGGTTTAGGATTTAGGGTTTAGGGTTAATGATTTAGGGATTATGGTTTAGGGTTTATGGTTTAGGGTTTAAGATTTAGGGTTTAGTATTTAGGGTTTAGGGTTTTAGGGTCTAAAAATTAGGATTTAGGATCTAGGGTTTAATCTTTACGGGTTAGGGTTTATGGTTTAGGGTTTAGGGTTGAAAGGTTTAGGGATAAGGGTTTGGGGTTTATGGTTTACAGCTTAGGGTTTAGGGTTTGGGGTTTATGGTTTAAGGTTTAGGGTTTAGGGTTTTGGGAGTTTTAGGGTTTTATGGATTTGGGTTTAGGATTTTAGGGTTTAGGGTTTTGGGTTTATGGTGTAGGGTTTAGGGTTTAGTGTTTAGGGTTTAGGGTTTAGGGTTTAGGGTTAATGGTTTAGGGATTAGGGTTTAGTGTTTAGGGTTTAAGATTTAGGGTTTAGTATTTAGGGTTTAGGGTTTTAGGGTCTAGAATTTAGGATTTAGGATCCAGGGTTTAAGCTTTAGGGGTTAGGGTTTATTGTTTAGGGTTTGGGGTTGAAAGGTTTAGGGATAAGGGTTTGGGGTTTATGGTTTACGGCTTAGGGTTTAGGGTTTGGGGTTTATGGTTTAAGATTTAGGGTTTAGGGTTTAGGTTTAGGGTTTATGGGAGTTTTAGGGTTTTATTGATTTGGTTTTAGGATTTTAGGGTTTAGGATTTAGGGGTTAGGGTTTAGGGTTTAGGGTTTAGGGGTTAGGGTTTATGGTTTAGTGTTTAGGGTTAGAGGGTTTTGGGTTTAGGTTTAGGGTTTAAGGTTTAGGGTTTAGGATTAGGGATTAGGGTTTAGGGTTTAGAGTTTAGGTTTATGGTTTAGCGTTTAGGGTTAAGAGTTTAGGTTTAGGGTTTAGTATTTACGGTTTAGGGTTAATGGTTTAGGGATTAGGGTTTAGGGTTTAAGATTTAGGGTTTAGTAATTAGGGTTTAGGGTCTAGAATTTAGGATTTAGGATCCAGGGTTTAAGCTTTAGGGGTTAGGGTTTATTGTTTAGGGTTGAAAGGTTTAGGGATAAGGGTTTGGGGTTTATGCTTTACGGCTTAGGGTTTAGGGTTTGGGGTTTATGGTTTAAGATTTAGGGTTTAGGGTTTAGGTTTAGGGTTTATGGGAGTTTTAGGGTTTTATGGATTTGGGTTTAGGATTTTATGGTTTAGGATTTAGGGTTTAGGGTTAATGATTTAGGGATTATGGTTTAGGGTTTATGGTTTAGGGTTTAAGATTTAGGGTTTAGTATTTAGGGTTTAGGGTTTTAGGGTCTAAAAATTAGGATTTAGGATCTAGGGTTTAAGCTTTACGGGTTAGGGTTTATGGTTTAGGGTTTAGGGTTGAAAGGTTTAGGGATAAGGGTTTGGGGTTTATGGTTTACAGCTTAGGGTTTAGGGTTTGGGGTTTATGGTTTAAGGTTTAGGGTTTAGGGTTTTGGGAGTTTTAGGGTTTTATGGATTTGGGTTTAGGATTTTAGGGTTTAGGGTTTTGGGTTTATGGTGTAGGGTTTAGGGTTTAGTGTTTAGGGTTTAGGGTTTAGGGTTTAGGGTTAATGGTTTAGGGATTAGGGTTTAGTGTTTAGGGTTTAAGATTTAGGGTTTAGTATTTAGGGTTTAGGGTTTTAGGGTCTAGAATTTAGGATTTAGGATCCAGGGTTTAAGCTTTAGGGGTTAGGGTTTATTGTTTAGGGTTTGGGGTTGAAAGGTTTAGGGATAAGGGTTTGGGGTTTATGATTTACGGCTTAGGGTTTAGGGTTTGGGGTTTATGGTTTAAGATTTAGGGTTTAGGGTTTAGGTTTAGGGTTTATGGGAGTTTTAGGGTTTTATGGATTTGGTTTTAGGATTTTAGGGTTTTGGATTTAGGGGTTAGGGTGTATGGTTTAGGGTTTAGGGTTTATGGGAGTTTTAGGGTTTTATGGATTTGAGTTTAGGATTTTATGGTTTAGGATTTAGGGTTTAAGGTTAATGATTTAGGGATTAGGGTTTAGGGTTTATGGTTTTGGGTTTAAGATTTAGGGTTTAGTATTTAGGGTTTAGGGTTTTAGGGTCTAAAAATTAGGATTTAGGATCTAGGGTTTAAGCTTTACGGGTTAGGGTTTATGGTTTAGGGTTTAGGGTTGAAAGGTTTAGGGATAAGGGTTTGGGGTTTATGGTTTACAGCTTAGGGTTTAGGGTTTGGGGTTTATGGTTTAAGGTTTAGGGTTTAGGGTTTTGGGAGTTTTAGGGTTTTATGGATTTGGGTTTAGGATTTTAGGGTTTAGGGTTTTGGGTTTATGGTTTAGGGTTTAGGGTTTAGTGTTTAGGGTTTAGGGTTTAGGGTTTAGGGTTAATGGTTTAGGGATTAGGGTTTAGTGTTTAGGGTTTAAGATTTAGGGTTTAGTATTTAGGGTTTAGGGTTTTAGGGTCTAGAATTTAGGATTTAGGATCCAGGGTTTAAGCTTTAGGGGTTAGGGTTTATTGTTTAGGGTTTGGGGTTGAAAGGTTTAGGGATAAGGGTTTGGGGTTTATGGTTTACGGCTTAGGGTTTAGGGTTTGGGGTTTATGGTTTAAGATTTAGGGTTTAGGGTTTAGGTTTAGGGTTTATGGGAGTTTTAGGGTTTTATTGATTTGGTTTTAGGATTTTAGGGTTTAGGATTTAGGGGTTAGGGTTTAGGGTTTAGGGTTTAGGGGTTAGGGTTTATGGTTTAGTGTTTAGGGTTAGAGGGTTTTGGGTTTAGGTTTAGGGTTTAAGGTTTAGGGTTTAGGATTAGGGATTAGGGTTTAGGGTTTAGAGTTTAGGTTTATGGTTTAGCGTTTAGGGTTAAGAGTTTAGGTTTAGGGTTTAGTATTTACGGTTTAGTGTTAATGGTTTAGGGATTAGGGTTTAGGGTTTAAGATTTAGGGTTTAGTAATTAGGGTTTAGGGTCTAGAATTTAGGATTTAGGATCCAGGGTTTAAGCTTTAGGGGTTAGGGTTTATTGTTTAGGGTTGAAAGGTTTAGGGATAAGGGTTTGGGGTTTATGCTTTACGGCTTAGGGTTTAGGGTTTGGGGTTTATGGTTTAAGATTTAGGGTTTAGGGTTTAGGTTTAGGGTTTATGGGAGTTTTAGGGTTTTATGGATTTGGGTTTAGGATTTTATGGTTTAGGATTTAGGGTTTAGGGTTAATGATTTAGGGATTATGGTTTAGGGTTTATGGTTTAGGGTTTAAGATTTAGGGTTTAGTATTTAGGGTTTAGGGTTTTAGGGTCTAAAAATTAGGATTTAGGATCTAGGGTTTAAGCTTTACGGGTTAGGGTTTAGGGTTTAGGGTTTAGGGTTGAAAGGTTTAGGGATAAGGGTTTGGGGTTTATGGTTTACAGCTTAGGGTTTAGGGTTTGGGGTTTATGGTTTAAGGTTTAGGGTTTAGGGTTTTGGGAGTTTTAGGGTTTTATGGATTTGGGTTTAGGATTTTAGGGTTTAGGGTTTTGGGTTTATGGTGTAGGGTTTAGGGTTTAGGGTTTAGGGTTAATGGTTTAGGGATTAGGGTTTAGTGTTTAGGGTTTAAGATTTAGGGTTTAGTATTTAGGGTTTAGGGTTTTAGGGTCTAGAATTTAGGATTTAGGATCCAGGGTTTAAGCTTTAGGGGTTAGGGTTTATTGTTTAGGGTTTGGGGTTGAAAGGTTTAGGGATAAGGGTTTGGGGTTTATGGTTTACGGCTTAGGGTTTAGGGTTTGGGGTTTATGGTTTAAGATTTAGGGTTTAGGGTTTAGGTTTAGGGTTTATGGGAGTTTTAGGGTTTTATGGATTTGGTTTTAGGATTTTAGGGTTTTGGATTTAGGGGTTAGGGTGTATGGTTTAGGGTTTAGGGGTTAGGGTTTATGGTTTAATGTTTAGGGTTAGAAGGTTTTGGGTTTAGGTTTAGGGTTTAAGGTTTAGGGTTTAGGATTAAGGATTAGGGTTTAGGGTTTAGCGTTTAGGGTTAAGAGTTTAAGGTTTAGGGTTTAGCTTTAGGGTTTAGTATTTAGGGTTTAGGGTTAATGGTTTAGGGATTAGGGTTTAGGGTTTAAGATTTAGGGTTTAGTAATTAGGGTTTAGGGTCTAGAATTTAGGATTTAGGATCCAAGGTTTAAGCTTTAGGGGTTAGGGTTTATTGTTTAGGGTTGAAAGGTTTAGGGATAAGGGTTTAGGGTTTATGCTTTACGGCTTAGGGTTTAGGGTTTGGGGTTTATGGTGTAAGATTTAGGGTTTAGGGTTTAGGTTTAGGGTTTATGGGAGTTTTAGGGTTTTATGGATTTGGGTTTAGGATTTTAGGGTTTAGGATTTAGGGTTTATGGTTTATGGTTTAGGGTTTAGTGTTTAGGGTTTAGGGTTTAGGGTTTAGGGTTTAGGGTTAATGGTTTAGGGATTAGGGTTTAGTGTTTAGGGTTTAAGATTTAGGGTTTAGTATTTAGGGTTTAGGGTTTTAGGGTCTAGAATTTAGGATTTAGGATCCAGGGTTTAAGCTTTAGGGGTTAGGGTTTATTGTTTAGGGTTTGGGGTTGAAAGGTTTAGGGATAAGGGTTTGGGGTTTATGGTTTACGGCTTAGGGTTTAGGGTTTAGGGTTTATGGTTTAAGATTTAGGGTTTATGGTTTAGGTTTAGGGTTTATGGGAGTTTTAGGGTTTTATGGATTTGGTTTTAGGATTTTAGGGTTTTGGATTTAGGGGTTAGGGTTTATGGTTTAGGGTTTAGGGGTTAGGGTTTATGGTTTAGTTTTTAGGGTTAGAGGGTTTTGGGTTTAGGTTTAGGGTTTAAGGTTTAGGGTTTAGGATTAAGGATTAGGTTTTAGAGTTTAGGGTTTAGCGTTTAGGGTTAAGAGTTTAAGGTTTAGGGTTTAGCTTTAGGGTTTAGTATTTAGGGTTTAAGGTTAATGGTTTAGGGATTAGGGTTTAGGGTTTAAGATTTAGGGTTTAGTAATTAGGGTTTAGGGTCTAGAATTTAGGATTTAGGATCCAGGGTTTAAGCTTTAGGGGTTAGGGTTTATTGTTTAGGGTTGAAAGGTTTAGGGATAAGGGTTTGGGGTTTATGCTTTACGGCTTAGGGTTTTGGGTTTGGGGTTTATGGTTTAAGATTTAGGGTTTAGGGTTTAGGTTTAGGGTTTATGGGAGTTTTAGGGTTTTATGGATTTGAGTTTAGGATTTTATGGTTTAGGATTTAGGGTTTAGGGTTAATGATTTAGGGATTAGGGTTTAGGGTTTATGGTTTTGGGTTTAAGATTTAGGGTTTAGTATTTAGGGTTTAGGGTTTTAGGGTCTAAAAATTACGATTTAGGATCTAGGGTTTAAGCTTTACGGGTTAGGGTTTATGGTTTAGGGTTTAGGGTTGAAAGGTTTAGGGATAAGGGTTTGGGGTTTATGGTTTACAGCTTAGGGTTTAGGGTTTGGGGTTTATGGTTTAAGGTTTAGGGTTTAGGGTTTTGGGAGTTTTAGGGTTTTATGGATTTGGGTTTAGGATTTTAGGGTTTAGGGTTTTGGGTTTATGGTTTAGGGTTTAGGGTTTAGTGTTTAGGGTTTAGGGTTTAGGGTTTAGGGTTAATGGTTTAGGGATTAGGGTTTAGTGTTTAGGGTTTAAGATTTAGGGTTTAGTATTTAGGGTTTAGGGTTTTAGGGTCTAGAATTTAGGATTTAGGATCCAGGGTTTAAGCTTTAGGGGTTAGGGTTTATTGTTTAGGGTTTGGGGTTGAAAGGTTTAGGGATAAGGGTTTGGGGTTTATGGTTTACGGCTTAGGGTTTAGGGTTTGGGTTTATGGTTTAAGATTTAGGGTTTAGGGTTTAGGTTTAGGGTTTATGGGAGTTTTAGGGTTTTATTGATTTGGTTTTAGGATTTTAGGGTTTAGGATTTAGGGGTTAGGGTTTAGGGTTTAGGGTTTAGGGGTTAGGGTTTATGGTTTAGTGTTTAGGGTTAGAGGGTTTTGGGTTTAGGTTTAGGGTTTAAGGTTTAGGGTTTAGGATTAGGGATTAGGGTTTAGGGTTTAGAGTTTAGGTTTATGGTTTAGCGTTTAGGGTTAAGAGTTTAGGTTTAGGGTTTAGTATTTACGGTTTAGGGTTAATGGTTTAGGGATTAGGGTTTAGGGTTTAAGATTTAGGGTTTAGTAATTAGGGTTTAGGGTCTAGAATTTAGGATTTAGGATCCAGGGTTTAAGCTTTAGGGGTTAGGGTTTATTGTTTAGGGTTGAAAGGTTTAGGGATAAGGGTTTGGGGTTTATGCTTTACGGCTTAGGGTTTAGGGTTTGGGGTTTATGGTTTAAGATTTAGGGTTTAGGGTTTAGGTTTAGGGTTTATGGGAGTTTTAGGGTTTTATGGATTTGGGTTTAGGATTTTATGGTTTAGGATTTAGGGTTTAGGGTTAATGATTTAGGGATTATGGTTTAGGGTTTATGGTTTAGGGTTTAAGATTTAGGGTTTAGTATTTAGGGTTTAGGGTTTTAGGGTCTAAAAATTAGGATTTAGGATCTAGGGTTTAATCTTTACGGGTTAGGGTTTATGGTTTAGGGTTTAGGGTTGAAAGGTTTAGGGATAAGGGTTTGGGGTTTATGGTTTACAGCTTAGGGTTTAGGGTTTGGGGTTTATGGTTTAAGGTTTAGGGTTTAGGGTTTTGGGAGTTTTAGGGTTTTATGGATTTGGGTTTAGGATTTTAGGGTTTAGGGTTTTGGGTTTATGGTGTAGGGTTTAGGGTTTAGTGTTTAGGGTTTAGGGTTTAGGGTTTAGGGTTAATGGTTTAGGGATTAGGGTTTAGTGTTTAGGGTTTAAGATTTAGGGTTTAGTATTTAGGGTTTAGGGTTTTAGGGTCTAGAATTTAGGATTTAGGATCCAGGGTTTAAGCTTTAGGGGTTAGGGTTTATTGTTTAGGGTTTGGGGTTGAAAGGTTTAGGGATAAGGGTTTGGGGTTTATGGTTTACGGCTTAGGGTTTAGGGTTTGGGGTTTATGGTTTAAGATTTAGGGTTTAGGGTTTAGGTTTAGGGTTTATGGGAGTTTTAGGGTTTTATTGATTTGGTTTTAGGATTTTAGGGTTTAGGATTTAGGGGTTAGGGTTTAGGGTTTAGGGTTTAGGGGTTAGGGTTTATGGTTTAGTGTTTAGGGTTAGAGGGTTTTGGGTTTAGGTTTAGGGTTTAAGGTTTAGGGTTTAGGATTAGGGATTAGGGTTTAGGGTTTAGAGTTTAGGTTTATGGTTTAGCGTTTAGGGTTAAGAGTTTAGGTTTAGGGTTTAGTATTTACGGTTTAGGGTTAATGGTTTAGGGATTAGGGTTTAGGGTTTAAGATTTATGGTTTAGTAATTAGGGTTTAGGGTCTAGAATTTAGGATTTAGGATCCAGGGTTTAAGCTTTAGGGGTTAGGGTTTATTGTTTAGGGTTGAAAGGTTTAGGGATAAGGGTTTGGGGTTTATGCTTTACGGCTTAGGGTTTAGGGTTTGGGGTTTATGGTTTAAGATTTAGGGTTTAGGGTTTAGGTTTAGGGTTTATGGGAGTTTTAGGGTTTTATGGATTTGGGTTTAGGATTTTATGGTTTAGGATTTAGGGTTTAGGGTTAATGATTTAGGGATTATGGTTTAGGGTTTATGGTTTAGGGTTTAAGATTTAGGGTTTAGTATTTAGGGTTTAGGGTTTTAGGGTCTAAAAATTAGGATTTAGGATCTAGGGTTTAAGCTTTACGGGTTAGGGTTTATGGTTTAGGGTTTAGGGTTGAAAGGTTTAGGGATAAGGGTTTGGGGTTTATGGTTTACAGCTTAGGGTTTAGGGTTTGGGGTTTATGGTTTAAGGTTTAGGGTTTAGGGTTTTGGGAGTTTTAGGGTTTTATGGATTTGGGTTTAGGATTTTAGGGTTTAGGGTTTTGGGTTTATGGTGTAGGGTTTAGGGTTTAGTGTTTAGGGTTTAGGGTTTAGGGTTTAGGGTTAATGGTTTAGGGATTAGGGTTTAGTGTTTAGGGTTTAAGATTTAGGGTTTAGTATTTAGGGTTTAGGGTTTTAGGGTCTAGAATTTAGGATTTAGGATCCAGGGTTTAAGCTTTAGGGGTTAGGGTTTATTGTTTAGGGTTTGGGGTTGAAAGGTTTAGGGATAAGGGTTTGGGGTTTATGATTTACGGCTTAGGGTTTAGGGTTTGGGGTTTATGGTTTAAGATTTAGGGTTTAGGGTTTAGGTTTAGGGTTTATGGGAGTTTTAGGGTTTTATGGATTTGGTTTTAGGATTTTAGGGTTTTGGATTTAGGGGTTAGGGTGTATGGTTTAGGGTTTAGGGTTTATGGGAGTTTTAGGGTTTTATGGATTTGAGTTTAGGATTTTATGGTTTAGGATTTAGGGTTTAAGGTTAATGATTTAGGGATTAGGGTTTAGGGTTTATGGTTTTGGGTTTAAGATTTAGGGTTTAGTATTTAGGGTTTAGGGTTTTAGGGTCTAAAAATTAGGATTTAGGATCTAGGGTTTAAGCTTTACGGGTTAGGGTTTATGGTTTAGGGTTTAGGGTTGAAAGGTTTAGGGATAAGGGTTTGGGGTTTATGGTTTACAGCTTAGGGTTTAGGGTTTGGGGTTTATGGTTTAAGGTTTAGGGTTTAGGGTTTTGGGAGTTTTAGGGTTTTATGGATTTGGGTTTAGGATTTTAGGGTTTAGGGTTTTGGGTTTATGGTTTAGGGTTTAGGGTTTAGTGTTTAGGGTTTAGGGTTTAGGGTTTAGGGTTTAGGGTTAATGGTTTAGGGATTAGGGTTTAGTGTTTAGGGTTTAAGATTTAGGGTTTAGTATTTAGGGTTTAGGGTTTTAGGGTCTAGAATTTAGGATTTAGGATCCAGGGTTTAAGCTTTAGGGGTTAGGGTTTATTGTTTAGGGTTTGGGGTTGAAAGGTTTAGGGATAAGGGTTTGGGGTTTATGGTTTACGGCTTAGGGTTTAGGGTTTGGGGTTTATGGTTTAAGATTTAGGGTTTAGGGTTTAGGTTTAGGGTTTATGGGAGTTTTAGGGTTTTATTGATTTGGTTTTAGGATTTTAGGGTTTAGGATTTAGGGGTTAGGGTTTAGGGTTTAGGGTTTAGGGGTTAGGGTTTATGGTTTAGTGTTTAGGGTTAGAGGGTTTTGGGTTTAGGTTTAGGGTTTAAGGTTTAGGGTTTAGGATTAGGGATTAGGGTTTAGGGTTTAGAGTTTAGGTTTATGGTTTAGCGTTTAGGGTTAAGAGTTTAGGTTTAGGGTTTAGTATTTACGGTTTAGGGTTAATGGTTTAGGGATTAGGGTTTAGGGTTTAAGATTTAGGGTTTAGTAATTAGGGTTTAGGGTCTAGAATTTAGGACTTAGGATCCAGGGTTTAAGCTTTAGGGGTTAGGGTTTATTGTTTAGGGTTGAAAGGTTTAGGGATAAGGGTTTGGGGTTTATGCTTTACGGCTTAGGGTTTAGGGTTTGGGGTTTATGGTTTAAGATTTAGGGTTTAGGGTTTAGGTTTAGGGTTTATGGGAGTTTTAGGGTTTTATGGATTTGGGTTTAGGATTTTATGGTTTAGGATTTAGGGTTTAGGGTTAATGATTTAGGGATTATGGTTTAGGGTTTATGGTTTAGGGTTTAAGATTTAGGGTTTAGTATTTAGGGTTTAGGGTTTTAGGGTCTAAAAATTAGGATTTAGGATCTAGGGTTTAAGCTTTACGGGTTAGGGTTTATGGTTTAGGGTTTAGGGTTGAAAGGTTTAGGGATAAGGGTTTGGGGTTTATGGTTTACAGCTTAGGGTTTAGGGTTTGGGGTTTATGGTTTAAGGTTTAGGGTTTAGGGTTTTGGGAGTTTTAGGGTTTTATGGATTTGGGTTTAGGATTTTAGGGTTTAGGGTTTTGGGTTTATGGTGTAGGGTTTAGGGTTTAGTGTTTAGGGTTTAGGGTTTAGGGTTTAGGGTTAATGGTTTAGGGATTAGGGTTTAGTGTTTAGGGTTTAAGATTTAGGGTTTAGGGTTTTAGGGTCTAGAATTTAGGATTTAGGATCCAGGGTTTAAGCTTTAGGGGTTAGGGTTTATTGTTTAGGGTTTGGGGTTGAAAGGTTTAGGGATAAGGGTTTGGGGTTTATGGTTTACGGCTTAGGGTTTAGGGTTTGGGGTTTATGGTTTAAGATTTAGGGTTTAGGGTTTAGGTTTAGGGTTTATGGGAGTTTTAGGGTTTTATGGATTTGGTTTTAGGATTTTAGGATTTTAGGGTTTTGGATTTAGGGGTTACGGTGTATGGTTTAGGGTTTAGGGGTTAGGGTTTATGGTTTAATGTTTAGGGTTAGAGGGTTTTGGGTTTAGGTTTAGGGTTTAAGGTTTAGGGTTTAGGATTAAGGATTAGGGTTTAGGGTTTAGGGTTTAGCGTTTAGGGTTAAGAGTTTAAGGTTTAGGGTTTAGCTTTAGGGTTTAGTATTTAGGGTTTAGGGTTAATGGTTTAGGGATTAGGGTTTAGGGTTTAAGATTTAGGGTTTAGTAATTAGGGTTTAGGGTCTAGAATTTAGGATTTAGGATCCAGGGTTTAAGCTTTAGGGGTTAGGGTTTATTGTTTAGGGTTGAAAGGTTTAGGGATAAGGGTTTAGGGTTTATGCTTTACGGCTTAGGGTTTAGGGTTTGGGGTTTATGGTTTAAGATTTAGGGTTTAGGGTTTAGGTTTAGGGTTTATGGGAGTTTTAGGGTTTTATGGATTTGGGTTTAGGATTTTAGGGTTTAGGATTTAGGGTTTATGGTTTATGGTTTAGGGTTTAGTGTTTAGGGTTTAGGGTTTAGGGTTTAGGGTTAATGGTTTAGGGATTAGGGTTTAGTGTTTAGGGTTTAAGATTTAGGGTTTAGTATTTAGGGTTTAGGGTTTTAGGGTCTAGAATTTAGGATTTAGGATCCAGGGTTTAAGCTTTAGGGGTTAGGGTTTATTGTTTAGGGTTTGGGGTTGAAAGGTTTAGGGATAAGGGTTTGGGGTTTATGGTTTACGGCTTAGGGTTTAGGGTTTAGGGTTTATGGTTTAAGATTTAGGGTTTAGGGTTTAGGTTTAGGGTTTATGGGAGTTTTAGGGTTTTATGGATTTGGTTTTAGGATTTTAGGGTTTTGGATTTAGGGGTTAGGGTTTATGGTTTAGGGGTTAGGGTTTATGGTTTAGTGTTTAGGGTTAGAGGGTTTTGGGTTTAGGTTTAGGGTTTAAGGTTTAGGGTTTAGGATTAAGGATTAGGTTTTAGAGTTTAGGGTTTAGCGTTTAGGGTTAAGAGTTTAAGGTTTAGGGTTTAGCTTTAGGGTTTAGTATTTAGGGTTTAGGGTTAATGGTTTAGGGATTAGGGTTTAGGGTTTAAGATTTAGGGTTTAGTAATTAGGGTTTAGGGTCTAGAATTTAGGATTTAGGATCCAGGGTTTAAGCTTTAGGGGTTAGGGTTTATTGTTTAGGGTTGAAAGGTTTAGGGATAAGGGTTTAGGGTTTATGCTTTACGGCTTAGGGTTTAGGGTTTGGGGTTTATGGTTTAAGATTTAGGGTTTAGGGTTTAGGTTTAGGGTTTATGGGAGTTTTAGGGTTTTATGGATTTGGGTTTAGGATTTTAGGGTTTAGGATTTAGGGTTTATGGTTTATGGTTTAGGGTTTAGTGTTTAGGGTTTAGGGTTTAGGGTTTAGGGTTAATGGTTTAGGGATTAGGGTTTAGTGTTTAGGGTTTAAGATTTAGGGTTTAGTATTTAGGGTTTAGGGTTTTAGGGTCTAGAATTTAGGATTTAGGATCCAGGGTTTAAGCTTTAGGGGTTAGGGTTTATTGTTTAGGGTTTGGGGTTGAAAGGTTTAGGGATAAGGGTTTGGGGTTTATGGTTTACGGCTTAGGGTTTAGGGTTTAGGGTTTATGGTTTAAGATTTAGGGTTTAGGGTTTAGGTTTAGGGTTTATGGGAGTTTTAGGGTTTTATGGATTTGGTTTTAGGATTTTAGGGTTTTGGATTTAGGGGTTAGAGTTTATGGTTTAGGGTTTAGGGGTTAGGGTTTATGGTTTAGTGTTTAGGGTTAGAGGGTTTTGGGTTTAGGTTTAGGGTTTAAGGTTTAGGGTTTAGGATTAAGGATTAGGTTTTAGAGTTTAGGGTTTAGCGTTTAGGGTTAAGAGTTTAAGGTTTAGGGTTTAGCTTTAGGGTTTAGTATTTAGGGTTTAGGGTTAATGGTTTAGGGATTAGGGTTTAGGGTTTAAGATTTAGGGTTTAGTAATTAGGGTTTAGGGTCTAGAATTTAGGATTTAAGATCCAGGGTTTAAGCTTTAGGGGTTAGGGTTTATTGTTTAGGGTTGAAAGGTTTAGGGATAAGGGTTTGGGGTTTATGCTTTACGGCTTAGGGTTTTGGGTTTGGGGTTTATGGTTTAAGATTTAGGGTTTAGGGTTTAGGTTTAGGGTTTATGGGAGTTTTAGGGTTTTATGGATTTGAGTTTAGGATTTTATGGTTTAGGATTTAGGGTTTAGGGTTAATGATTTAGGGATTAGGGTTTAGGGTTTATGGTTTAGGGTTTAAGATTTAGGGTTTAGTATTTAGGGTTTAGGGTTTTAGGGTCTAAAAATTAGGATTTAGGATCTAGGGTTTAAGCTTTACGGGTTAGGGTTTATGGTTTAGGGTTTAGGGTTGAAAGGTTTAGGGATAAGGGTTTGGGGTTTATGGTTTACAGCTTAGGGTTTAGGGTTTGGGGTTTATGGTTTAAGGTTTAGGGTTTAGGGTTTTGGGAGTTTTAGGGTTTTATGGATTTGGGTTTAGGATTTTAGGGTTTAGGGTTTTGGGTTTATGGTTTAGGGTTTAGGGTTTAGTGTTTAGGGTTTAGGGTTTAGGGTTTAGGGTTAATGGTTTAGGGATTAGGGTTTAGTGTTTAGGGTTTAAGATTTAGGGTTTAGTATTTAGGGTTTAGGGTTTTAGGGTCTAGAATTTAGGATTTAGGATCCAGGGTTTAAGCTTTAGGGGTTAGGGTTTATTGTTTAGGGTTTGGGGTTGAAAGGTTTAGGGATAAGGGTTTGGGGTTTATGGTTTACGGCTTAGGGTTTAGGGTTTGGGGTTTATGGTTTAAAATTTAGGGTTTAAGGTTTAGGTTTAGGGTTTATGGGAGTTTTAAGGTTTTATGGATTTGGTTTTAGGATTTTAGGGTTTTGGATTTAGGGGTTAGGGTTTATGGTTTAGGGGTTAGGGTTTATGGTTTAGTGTTTAGGGTTAGAGGGTTTTGGGTTTATGTTTAGGGTTTAAGGTTTAGGGTTTAGGATTAAGGATTAGGGTTTAGGGTTTAGGGTTTAGCGTTTAGGGTTAAGAGTTTAAGGTTTAGGGTTTAGCTTTAGGGTTTAGTATTTAGGGTTTAGGGTTAATGGTTTAGGGATTAGGGTTTAGGGTTTAAGATTTAGGGTTTAGTAATTAGGGTTTAGGGTCTAGAATTTAGGATTTAGGATCCAGGGTTTAAGCTTTAGGGGTTAGGGTTTATTGTTTAGGGTTGAAAGGTTTAGGGATTAGGGTTTAGGGTTTATGCTTTACGGCTTAGGGTTTAGGGTTTGGGGTTTATGGTTTAAGATTTAGGGTTTAGGGTTTAGGTTTAGGGTTTATGGGAGTTTTAGGATTTTATGGATTTGGGTTTAGGATTTTAGGGTTTAGGATTTAGGGTTTAGGGTTAATGATTTAGGGATTAGGGTTTAGGGTTTATGGTTTAAGATTTAGGGTTTAGTATTTAGGGTTTAGGGTTTTAGGGTCTAAAAATTAGGATTTAGGATCTAGGGTTTAAGCTTTACGGGTTAGGGTTTATGGTTTAGGGTTGAAAGGTTTAGGGATAAGGGTTTGGGGTTTATGGTTTACAGCTTAGGGTTTAGGGTTTGGGGTTTATGGTTTAAGGTTTAGGGTTTAGGGTTTTGGGAGTTTTAGGGTTTTATG
This sequence comes from Vicia faba, assembly GCA_948472305.1. Classification (NCBI taxonomy): domain Eukaryota; kingdom Viridiplantae; phylum Streptophyta; class Magnoliopsida; order Fabales; family Fabaceae; genus Vicia; species Vicia faba. Next base: position 61,601,062 of record OX451737.1, on the reverse strand, counting down.
GATTTGGGTTTAGGATTTTAGGGTTTAGGGTTTTGGGTTTATAGGTTTAGGGTTTAGTGTTTAGGGTTTATGGTTTAGGGTTTAGGGTTAATGGTTTAGGGATTAGGGTTTAGTGTTTAGGGTTTAAGATTTAGGGTTTAGGGTTTAGGTTTAGGGTTTATGGGAGTTTTAGGGTTTTATGGATTTGGTTTTAGGATTTTAGGGTTTTGGATTTAGGGGTTAGGGTTTATGGTTTAGGGTTTAGGGGTTAGGGTTTGTGGTTTAGTGTTTAGGGTTAAGGATTAGGTTTTAGGGTTTAGGGTTTAGCGTTTAGGGTTAAGAGTTTAAGGTTTAGGGTTTAGCTTTAGGGTTTAGTATTTAGGGTTTAGGGTTAATGGTTTAGGGATTAGGGTTTAGGGTTTAAGATTTAGGGGTTAGTAATTAGGGTTTAGGGTCTAGAATTTAGGATTTAGGATCCAGGGTTTAAGCTTTAGGGGTTAGGGTTTATTGTTTAGGGTTGAAAGGTTTAGGGATAAGGGTTTGGGGTTTATGCTTTACGGCTTAGGGTTTTGGGTTTGGGGTTTATGGTTTAAGATTTAGGGTTTAGGGTTTAGGTTTAGGGTTTATGGGAGTTTTAGGGTTTTATGGATTTGGGTTTAGGATTTTATGGTTTAGGATTTAGGGTTTAGGGTTAATGATTTAGGGATTAGGGTTTAGGGTTTATGGTTTAGGGTTTAAGATTTAGGGTTTAGTATTTAGGGTTTAGGGTTTTAGGGTCTAAAAATTAGGATTTAGGATCTAGGGTTTAAGCTTTACGGGTTAGGGTTTATGGTTTAGGGTTTAGGGTTGAAAGGTTTAGGGATAAGGGTTTGGGGTTTATGGTTTACAGCTTAGGGTTTAGGGTTTGGGGTTTATGGTTTAAGGTTTAGGGTTTAGGGTTTTGGGAGTTTTAGGGTTTTATGGATTTGGGTTTAGGATTTTAGGGTTTAGGGTTTTGGGTTTATGGTTTAGGGTTTAGGGTTTAGTGTTTAGGGTTTAGGGTTTAGGGTTTAGGGTTAATGGTTTAGGGATTAGGGTTTAGTGTTTAGGGTTTAAGATTTAGGGTTTAGTATTTAGGGTTTAGGGTTTTAGGGTCTAGAATTTAGGATTTAGGATCCAGGGTTTAAGCTTTAGGGGTTAGGGTTTATTGTTTAGGGTTTGGGGTTGAAAGGTTTAGGGATAAGGGTTTGGGGTTTATGGTTTACGGCTTAGGGTTTAGGGTTTGGGGTTTATGGTTTAAAATTTAGGGTTTAGGGTTTAGGTTTAGGGTTTGTGGGAGTTTTAGGGTTTTATGGATTTGGTTTTAGGATTTTAGGGTTTTGGATTTAGGGGTTAGGGTTTATGGTTTAGGGTTTAAGGTTTGGGGTTTACGGCTTAGGTTTTAGGGTTTGGGGATTATGGTTTAAGGTTTAGGGTTTAGGGTTTAGGTTTATGGTTTAGGGTTTATGTGACTTTTAGGGTTTTATGGATTTGGATTTAGGATTTTAGGGTTTAGGGTTTAGGGTTTATGGTTTAGGGTTAGCGTTTAGGGTTTAGGGTTTATGGTTCAGGTTTAGGTTTAGGGTTTAGGGTTTAGGGTTTAGCTTTAGGGTTTAGTATTTAGGGTTTAGGGTTAATGGTTTAGGGATTACGGTTTAGGGTTTAGGGTTTAAGATTTAGGGTTTAGTATTTAAGATTTAGGGTTTAGTATTTAAGATTTAGGGTTTAGTATTTAAGATTTAGGGTTTATTGTTTAGGGTTTGGGGTTGAAAGGTTTAGGGTTTAAGGTTTAGGGTTTAGGATTAAGGATTAGGTTTTAGAGTTTAGGGTTTAGCGTTTAGGGTTAAGAGTTTAAGGTTTAGGGTTTAGCTTTAGGGTTTAGTATTTAGGGTTTAGGGTTAATGGTTTAGGGATTAGGGTTTTGGGTTTAAGATTTAGGGTTTAGTAATTAGGGTTTAGGGTCTAGAATTTAGGATTTAAGATCCAGGGTTTAAGCTTTAGGGGTTAGGGTTTATTGTTTAGGGTTGAAAGGTTTAGGGATAAGGGTTTGGGGTTTATGCTTTACGGCTTAGGGTTTTGGGTTTGGGGTTTATGGTTTAAGATTTAGGGTTTAGGGTTTAGGTTTAGGGTTTATGGGAGTTTTAGGGTTTTATGGATTTGAGTTTAGGATTTTATGGTTTAGGATTTAGGGTTTAGGGTTAATGATTTAGGGATTAGGGTTTAGGGTTTATGGTTTAGGGTTTAAGATTTAGGGTTTAGTATTTAGGGTTTAGGGTTTTAGGGTCTAAAAATTAGGATTTAGGATCTAGGGTTTAAGCTTTACGGGTTAGGGTTTATGGTTTAGGGTTTAGGGTTGAAAGGTTTAGGGATAAGGGTTTGGGGTTTATGGTTTACAGCTTAGGGTTTAGGGTTTGGGGTTTATGGTTTAAGGTTTAGGGTTTAGGGTTTTGGGAGTTTTAGGGTTTTATGGATTTGGGTTTAGGATTTTAGGGTTTAGGGTTTTGGGTTTATGGTTTAGGGTTTAGGGTTTAGTGTTTAGGGTTTAGGGTTTAGGGTTTAGGGTTAATGGTTTAGGGATTAGGGTTTAGTGTTTAGGGTTTAAGATTTAGGGTTTAGTATTTAGGGTTTAGGGTTTTAGGGTCTAGAATTTAGGATTTAGGATCCAGGGTTTAAGCTTTAGGGGTTAGGGTTTATTGTTTAGGGTTTGGGGTTGAAAGGTTTAGGGATAAGGGTTTGGGGTTTATGGTTTACGGCTTAGGGTTTAGGGTTTGGGGTTTATGGTTTAAAATTTAGGGTTTAAGGTTTAGGTTTAGGGTTTATGGGAGTTTTAAGGTTTTATGGATTTGGTTTTAGGATTTTAGGGTTTTGGATTTAGGGGTTAGGGTTTATGGTTTAGGGGTTAGGGTTTATGGTTTAGTGTTTAGGGTTAGAGGGTTTTGGGTTTATGTTTAGGGTTTAAGGTTTAGGGTTTAGGATTAAGGATTAGGGTTTAGGGTTTAGGGTTTAGCGTTTAGGGTTAAGAGTTTAAGGTTTAGGGTTTAGCTTTAGGGTTTAGTATTTAGGGTTTAGGGTTAATGGTTTAGGGATTAGGGTTTAGGGTTTAAGATTTAGGGTTTAGTAATTAGGGTTTAGGGTCTAGAATTTAGGATTTAGGATCCAGGGTTTAAGCTTTAGGGGTTAGGGTTTATTGTTTAGGGTTGAAAGGTTTAGGGATTAGGGTTTAGGGTTTATGCTTTACGGCTTAGGGTTTAGGGTTTGGGGTTTATGGTTTAAGATTTAGGGTTTAGGGTTTAGGTTTAGGGTTTATGGGAGTTTTAGGATTTTATGGATTTGGGTTTAGGATTTTAGGGTTTAGGATTTAGGGTTTAGGGTTAATGATTTAGGGATTAGGGTTTAGGGTTTATGGTTTAAGATTTAGGGTTTAGTATTTAGGGTTTAGGGTTTTAGGGTCTAAAAATTAGGATTTAGGATCTAGGGTTTAAGCTTTACGGGTTAGGGTTTATGGTTTAGGGTTGAAAGGTTTAGGGATAAGGGTTTGGGGTTTATGGTTTACAGCTTAGGGTTTAGGGTTTGGGGTTTATGGTTTAAGGTTTAGGGTTTAGGGTTTTGGGAGTTTTAGGGTTTTATGGATTTGGGTTTAGGATTTTAGGGTTTAGGGTTTTGGGTTTATAGGTTTAGGGTTTAGTGTTTAGGGTTTATGGTTTAGGGTTTAGGGTTAATGGTTTAGGGATTAGGGTTTAGTGTTTAGGGTTTAAGATTTAGGGTTTAGGGTTTAGGTTTAGGGTTTATGGGAGTTTTAGGGTTTTATGGATTTGGTTTTAGGATTTTAGGGTTTTGGATTTAGGGGTTAGGGTTTATGGTTTAGGGTTTAGGGGTTAGGGTTTGTGGTTTAGTGTTTAGGGTTAAGGATTAGGTTTTAGGGTTTAGGGTTTAGCGTTTAGGGTTAAGAGTTTAAGGTTTAGGGTTTAGCTTTAGGGTTTAGTATTTAGGGTTTAGGGTTAATGGTTTAGGGATTAGGGTTTAGGGTTTAAGATTTAGGGGTTAGTAATTAGGGTTTAGGGTCTAGAATTTAGGATTTAGGATCCAGGGTTTAAGCTTTAGGGGTTAGGGTTTATTGTTTAGGGTTGAAAGGTTTAGGGATAAGGGTTTGGGGTTTATGCTTTACGGCTTAGGGTTTTGGGTTTGGGGTTTATGGTTTAAGATTTAGGGTTTAGGGTTTAGGTTTAGGGTTTATGGGAGTTTTAGGGTTTTATGGATTTGGGTTTAGGATTTTATGGTTTAGGATTTAGGGTTTAGGGTTAATGATTTAGGGATTAGGGTTTAGGGTTTATGGTTTAGGGTTTAAGATTTAGGGTTTAGTATTTAGGGTTTAGGGTTTTAGGGTCTAAAAATTAGGATTTAGGATCTAGGGTTTAAGCTTTACGGGTTAGGGTTTATGGTTTAGGGTTTAGGGTTGAAAGGTTTAGGGATAAGGGTTTGGGGTTTATGGTTTACAGCTTAGGGTTTAGGGTTTGGGGTTTATGGTTTAAGGTTTAGGGTTTAGGGTTTTGGGAGTTTTAGGGTTTTATGGATTTGGGTTTAGGATTTTAGGGTTTAGGGTTTTGGGTTTATGGTTTAGGGTTTAGGGTTTAGTGTTTAGGGTTTAGGGTTTAGGGTTTAGGGTTAATGGTTTAGGGATTAGGGTTTAGTGTTTAGGGTTTAAGATTTAGGGTTTAGTATTTAGGGTTTAGGGTTTTAGGGTCTAGAATTTAGGATTTAGGATCCAGGGTTTAAGCTTTAGGGGTTAGGGTTTATTGTTTAGGGTTTGGGGTTGAAAGGTTTAGGGATAAGGGTTTGGGGTTTATGGTTTACGGCTTAGGGTTTAGGGTTTGGGGTTTATGGTTTAAAATTTAGGGTTTAGGGTTTAGGTTTAGGGTTTGTGGGAGTTTTAGGGTTTTATGGATTTGGTTTTAGGATTTTAGGGTTTTGGATTTAGGGGTTAGGGTTTATGGTTTAGGGTTTAAGGTTTGGGGTTTACGGCTTAGGTTTTAGGGTTTGGGGATTATGGTTTAAGGTTTAGGGTTTAGGGTTTAGGTTTATGGTTTAGGGTTTATGTGACTTTTAGGGTTTTATGGATTTGGATTTAGGATTTTAGGGTTTAGGGTTTAGGGTTTATGGTTTAGGGTTAGCGTTTAGGGTTTAGGCTTTATGGTTCAGGTTTAGGTTTAGGGTTTAGGGTTTAGCTTTAGGGTTTAGTATTTAGGGTTTAGGGTTAATGGTTTAGGGATTACGGTTTAGGGTTTAGGGTTTAAGATTTAGGGTTTAGTATTTAAGATTTAGGGTTTAGTATTTAAGATTTAGGGTTTAGTATTTAAGATTTAGGGTTTATTGTTTAGGGTTTGGGGTTGAAAGGTTTAGGGATAAGGGTTTGGGGTTTATGGTTTACGGCTTAGGGTTTAGGGTTTGGGGTTTATGGTTTAAAATTTAGGGTTTAGGGTTTAGGTTTAGGGTTTATGGGAGTTTTAAGGTTTTATGGATTTGGTTTTAGGATTTTAGGGTTTTGGATTTAGGGGTTAGGGTTTATGGTTTAGGGGTTAGGGTTTATGGTTTAGTGTTTAGGGTTAGAGGGTTTTGGGTTTATGTTTAGGGTTTAAGGTTTAGGGTTTAGGATTAAGGATTAGGGTTTAGGGTTTAGGGTTTAGCGTTTAGGGTTAAGAGTTTAAGGTTTAGGGTTTAGCTTTAGGGTTTAGTATTTAGGGTTTAGGGTTAATGGTTTAGGGATTAGGGTTTAGGGTTTAGGGTTTAAGATTTAGGGTTTAGTAATTAGGGTTTAGGGTCTAGAATTTAGGATTTAGGATCCAGGGTTTAAGCTTTAGGGGTTAGGGTTTATTGTTTAGGGTTGAAAGGTTTAGGGATTAGGGTTTAGGGTTTATGCTTTACGGCTTAGGGTTTAGGGTTTGGGGTTTATGGTTTAAGATTTAGGGTTTAGGGTTTAGGTTTAGGGTTTATGGGAGTTTTAGGATTTTATGGATTTGGGTTTAGGATTTTAGGGTTTAGGATTTAGGGTTTAGGGTTAATGATTTAGGGATTAGGGTTTAGGGTTTATGGTTTAAGATTTAGGGTTTAGTATTTAGGGTTTAGGGTTTTAGGGTCTAAAAATTAGGATTTAGGATCTAGGGTTTAAGCTTTACGGGTTAGGGTTTATGGTTTAGGGTTGAAAGGTTTAGGGATAAGGGTTTGGGGTTTATGGTTTACAGCTTAGGGTTTAGGGTTTGGGGTTTATGGTTTAAGGTTTAGGGTTTAGGGTTTTGGGAGTTTTAGGGTTTTATGGATTTGGGTTTAGGATTTTAGGGTTTAGGGTTTTGGGTTTATAGGTTTAGGGTTTAGTGTTTAGGGTTTATGGTTTAGGGTTTAGGGTTAATGGTTTAGGGATTAGGGTTTAGTGTTTAGGGTTTAAGATTTAGGGTTTAGGGTTTAGGTTTAGGGTTTATGGGAGTTTTAGGGTTTTATGGATTTGGTTTTAGGATTTTAGGGTTTTGGATTTAGGGGTTAGGGTTTATGGTTTAGGGTTTAGGGGTTAGGGTTTGTGGTTTAGTGTTTAGGGTTAAGGATTAGGTTTTAGGGTTTAGGGTTTAGCGTTTAGGGTTAAGAGTTTAAGGTTTAGGGTTTAGCTTTAGGGTTTAGTATTTAGGGTTTAGGGTTAATGGTTTAGGGATTAGGGTTTAGGGTTTAAGATTTAGGGGTTAGTAATTAGGGTTTAGGGTCTAGAATTTAGGATTTAGGATCCAGGGTTTAAGCTTTAGGGGTTAGGGTTTATTGTTTAGGGTTGAAAGGTTTAGGGATAAGGGTTTGGGGTTTATGCTTTACGGCTTAGGGTTTTGGGTTTGGGGTTTATGGTTTAAGATTTAGGGTTTAGGGTTTAGGTTTAGGGTTTATGGGAGTTTTAGGGTTTTATGGATTTGGGTTTAGGATTTTATGGTTTAGGATTTAGGGTTTAGGGTTAATGATTTAGGGATTAGGGTTTAGGGTTTATGGTTTAGGGTTTAAGATTTAGGGTTTAGTATTTAGGGTTTAGGGTTTTAGGGTCTAAAAATTAGGATTTAGGACCTAGGGTTTAAGCTTTACGGGTTAGGGTTTATGGTTTAGGGTTTAGGGTTGAAAGGTTTAGGGATAAGGGTTTGGGGTTTATGGTTTACAGCTTAGGGTTTAGGGTTTGGGGTTTATGGTTTAAGGTTTAGGGTTTAGGGTTTTGGGAGTTTTAGGGTTTTATGGATTTGGGTTTAGGATTTTAGGGTTTAGGGTTTTGGGTTTATGGTTTAGGGTTTAGGGTTTAGTGTTTAGGGTTTAGGGTTTAGGGTTTAGGGTTAATGGTTTAGGGATTAGGGTTTAGTGTTTAGGGTTTAAGATTTAGGGTTTAGTATTTAGGGTTTAGGGTTTTATGGTCTAGAATTTAGGATTTAGGATCCAGGGTTTAAGCTTTAGGGGTTAGGGTTTATTGTTTAGGGTTTGGGGTTGAAAGGTTTAGGGATAAGGGTTTGGGGTTTATGGTTTACGGCTTAGGGTTTAGGGTTTGGGGTTTATGGTTTAAAATTTAGGGTTTAGGGTTTAGGTTTAGGGTTTGTGGGAGTTTTAGGGTTTTATGGATTTGGTTTTAGGATTTTAGGGTTTTGGATTTAGGGGTTAGGGTTTATGGTTTAGGGTTTAAGGTTTGGGGTTTACGGCTTAGGTTTTAGGGTTTGGGGATTATGGTTTAAGGTTTAGGGTTTAGGGTTTAGGTTTATGGTTTAGGGTTTATGAGACTTTTAGGGTTTTATGGATTTGGATTTAGGATTTTAGGGTTTAGGGTTTAGGGTTTATGGTTTAGGGTTAGCGTTTATGGTTTAGGGTTTATGGTTCAGGTTTAGGTTTAGGGTTTAGGGTTTAGCTTTAGGGTTTAGTATTTAGGGTTTAGGGTTAATGGTTTAGGGATTACGGTTTAGGGTTTAGGGTTTAAGATTTAGGGTTTAGTATTTAAGATTTAGGGTTTAGTATTTAAGATTTAGGGTTTAGTATTTAAGATTTAGGGTTTATTGTTTAGGGTTTGGGGTTGAAAGGTTTAGGGATAAGGGTTTGGGGTTTATGGTTTACGGCTTAGGGTTTAGGGTTTGGGGTTTATGGTTTAAAATTTAGGGTTTAGGGTTTAGGTTTAGGGTTTATGGGAGTTTTAAGGTTTTATGGATTTGGTTTTAGGATTTTAGGGTTTTGGATTTAGGGGTTAGGGTTTATGGTTTAGGGGTTAGGGTTTATGGTTTAGTGTTTAGGGTTAGAGGGTTTTGGGTTTATGTTTAGGGTTTAAGGTTTAGGGTTTAGGATTAAGGATTAGGGTTTAGGGTTTAGGGTTTAGCGTTTAGGGTTAAGAGTTTAAGGTTTAGGGTTTAGCTTTAGGGTTTAGTATTTAGGGTTTAGGGTTAATGGTTTAGGGATTAGGGTTTAGGGTTTAGGGTTTAAGATTTAGGGTTTAGTAATTAGGGTTTAGGGTCTAGAATTTAGGATTTAGGATCCAGGGTTTAAGCTTTAGGGGTTAGGGTTTATTGTTTAGGGTTGAAAGGTTTAGGGATTAGGGTTTAGGGTTTATGCTTTACGGCTTAGGGTTTAGGGTTTGGGGTTTATGGTTTAAGATTTAGGGTTTAGGGTTTAGGTTTAGGGTTTATGGGAGTTTTAGGATTTTATGGATTTGGGTTTAGGATTTTAGGGTTTAGGATTTAGGGTTTAGGGTTAATGATTTAGGGATTAGGGTTTAGGGTTTATGGTTTAAGATTTAGGGTTTAGTATTTAGGGTTTAGGGTTTTAGGGTCTAAAAATTAGGATTTAGGATCTAGGGTTTAAGCTTTACGGGTTAGGGTTTATGGTTTAGGGTTGAAAGGTTTAGGGATAAGGGTTTGGGGTTTATGGTTTACAGCTTAGGGTTTAGGGTTTGGGGTTTATGGTTTAAGGTTTAGGGTTTAGGGTTTTGGGAGTTTTAGGGTTTTATGGATTTGGGTTTAGGATTTTAGGGTTTAGGGTTTTGGGTTTATAGGTTTAGGGTTTAGTGTTTAGGGTTTATGGTTTAGGGTTTAGGGTTAATGGTTTAGGGATTAGGGTTTAGTGTTTAGGGTTTAAGATTTAGGGTTTAGGGTTTAGGTTTAGGGTTTATGGGAGTTTTAGGGTTTTATGGATTTGGTTTTAGGATTTTAGGGTTTTGGATTTAGGGGTTAGGGTTTATGGTTTAGGGTTTAGGGGTTAGGGTTTGTGGTTTAGTGTTTAGGGTTAAGGATTAGGTTTTAGGGTTTAGGGTTTAGCGTTTAGGGTTAAGAGTTTAAGGTTTAGGGTTTAGCTTTAGGGTTTAGTATTTAGGGTTTAGGGTTAATGGTTTAGGGATTAGGGTTTAGGGTTTAAGATTTAGGGGTTAGTAATTAGGGTTTAGGGTCTAGAATTTAGGATTTAGGATCCAGGGTTTAAGCTTTAGGGGTTAGGGTTTATTGTTTAGGGTTGAAAGGTTTAGGGATAAGGGTTTGGGGTTTATGCTTTACGGCTTAGGGTTTTGGGTTTGGGGTTTATGGTTTAAGATTTAGGGTTTAGGGTTTAGGTTTAGGGTTTATGGGAGTTTTAGGGTTTTATGGATTTGGGTTTAGGATTTTATGGTTTAGGATTTAGGGTTTAGGGTTAATGATTTAGGGATTAGGGTTTAGGGTTTATGGTTTAGGGTTTAAGATTTAGGGTTTAGTATTTAGGGTTTAGGGTTTTAGGGTCTAAAAATTAGGATTTAGGACCTAGGGTTTAAGCTTTACGGGTTAGGGTTTATGGTTTAGGGTTTAGGGTTGAAAGGTTTAGGGATAAGGGTTTGGGGTTTATGGTTTACAGCTTAGGGTTTAGGGTTTGGGGTTTATGGTTTAAGGTTTAGGGTTTAGGGTTTTGGGAGTTTTAGGGTTTTATGGATTTGGGTTTAGGATTTTAGGGTTTAGGGTTTTGGGTTTATGGTTTAGGGTTTAGGGTTTAGTGTTTAGGGTTTAGGGTTTAGGGTTAATGGTTTAGGGATTAGGGTTTAGTGTTTAGGGTTTAAGATTTAGGGTTTAGTATTTAGGGTTTAGGGTTTTATGGTCTAGAATTTAGGATTTAGGATCCAGGGTTTAAGCTTTAGGGGTTAGGGTTTATTGTTTAGGGTTTGGGGTTGAAAGGTTTAGGGATAAGGGTTTGGGGTTTATGGTTTACGGCTTAGGGTTTAGGGTTTGGGGTTTATGGTTTAAAATTTAGGGTTTAGGGTTTAGGTTTAGGGTTTGTGGGAGTTTTAGGGTTTTATGGATTTGGTTTTAGGATTTTAGGGTTTTGGATTTAGGGGTTAGGGTTTATGGTTTAGGGTTTAAGGTTTGGGGTTTACGGCTTAGGTTTTAGGGTTTGGGGATTATGGTTTAAGGTTTAGGGTTTAGGGTTTAGGTTTATGGTTTAGGGTTTATGTGACTTTTAGGGTTTTATGGATTTGGATTTAGGATTTTAGGGTTTAGGGTTTAGGGTTTATGGTTTAGGGTTAGCGTTTAGGGTTTAGGGTTTATGGTTCAGGTTTAGGTTTAGGGTTTAGGGTTTAGCTTTAGGGTTTAGTATTTAGGGTTTAGGGTTAATGGTTTAGGGATTACGGTTTAGGGTTTAGGGTTTAAGATTTAGGGTTTAGTATTTAAGATTTAGGGTTTAGTATTTAAGATTTAGGGTTTAGTATTTAAGATTTAGGGTTTATTGTTTAGGGTTTGGGGTTGAAAGGTTTAGGGATAAGGGTTTGGGGTTTATGGTTTACGGCTTAGGGTTTAGGGTTTGGGGTTTATGGTTTAAAATTTAGGGTTTAGGGTTTAGGTTTAGGGTTTATGGGAGTTTTAAGGTTTTATGGATTTGGTTTTAGGATTTTAGGGTTTTGGATTTAGGGGTTAGGGTTTATGGTTTAGGGGTTAGGGTTTATGGTTTAGTGTTTAGGGTTAGAGGGTTTTGGGTTTATGTTTAGGGTTTAAGGTTTAGGGTTTAGGATTAAGGATTAGGGTTTAGGGTTTAGGGTTTAGCGTTTAGGGTTAAGAGTTTAAGGTTTAGGGTTTAGCTTTAGGGTTTAGTATTTAGGGTTTAGGGTTAATGGTTTAGGGATTAGGGTTTAGGGTTTAGGGTTTAAGATTTAGGGTTTAGTAATTAGGGTTTAGGGTCTAGAATTTAGGATTTAGGATCCAGGGTTTAAGCTTTAGGGGTTAGGGTTTATTGTTTAGGGTTGAAAGGTTTAGGGATTAGGGTTTAGGGTTTATGCTTTACGGCTTAGGGTTTAGGGTTTGGGGTTTATGGTTTAAGATTTAGGGTTTAGGGTTTAGGTTTAGGGTTTATGGGAGTTTTAGGATTTTATGGATTTGGGTTTAGGATTTTAGGGTTTAGGATTTAGGGTTTAGGGTTAATGATTTAGGGATTAGGGTTTAGGGTTTATGGTTTAAGATTTAGGGTTTAGTATTTAGGGTTTAGGGTTTTAGGGTCTAAAAATTAGGATTTAGGATCTAGGGTTTAAGCTTTACGGGTTAGGGTTTATGGTTTAGGGTTGAAAGGTTTAGGGATAAGGGTTTGGGGTTTATGGTTTACAGCTTAGGGTTTAGGGTTTGGGGTTTATGGTTTAAGGTTTAGGGTTTAGGGTTTTGGGAGTTTTAGGGTTTTATGGATTTGGGTTTAGGATTTTAGGGTTTAGGGTTTTGGGTTTATAGGTTTAGGGTTTAGTGTTTAGGGTTTATGGTTTAGGGTTTAGGGTTAATGGTTTAGGGATTAGGGTTTAGTGTTTAGGGTTTAAGATTTAGGGTTTAGGGTTTAGGTTTAGGGTTTATGGGAGTTTTAGGGTTTTATGGATTTGGTTTTAGGATTTTAGGGTTTTGGATTTAGGGGTTAGGGTTTATGGTTTAGGGTTTAGGGGTTAGGGTTTGTGGTTTAGTGTTTAGGGTTAAGGATTAGGTTTTAGGGTTTAGGGTTTAGCGTTTAGGGTTAAGAGTTTAAGGTTTAGGGTTTAGCTTTAGGGTTTAGTATTTAGGGTTTAGGGTTAATGGTTTAGGGATTAGGGTTTAGGGTTTAAGATTTAGGGGTTAGTAATTAGGGTTTAGGGTCTAGAATTTAGGATTTAGGATCCAGGGTTTAAGCTTTAGGGGTTAGGGTTTATTGTTTAGGGTTGAAAGGTTTAGGGATAAGGGTTTGGGGTTTATGCTTTACGGCTTAGGGTTTTGGGTTTGGGGTTTATGGTTTAAGATTTAGGGTTTAGGGTTTAGGTTTAGGGTTTATGGGAGTTTTAGGGTTTTATGGATTTGGGTTTAGGATTTTATGGTTTAGGATTTAGGGTTTAGGGTTAATGATTTAGGGATTAGGGTTTAGGGTTTATGGTTTAGGGTTTAAGATTTAGGGTTTAGTATTTAGGGTTTAGGGTTTTAGGGTCTAAAAATTAGGATTTAGGACCTAGGGTTTAAGCTTTACGGGTTAGGGTTTATGGTTTAGGGTTTAGGGTTGAAAGGTTTAGGGATAAGGGTTTGGGGTTTATGGTTTACAGCTTAGGGTTTAGGGTTTGGGGTTTATGGTTTAAGGTTTAGGGTTTAGGGTTTTGGGAGTTTTAGGGTTTTATGGATTTGGGTTTAGGATTTTAGGGTTTAGGGTTTTGGGTTTATGGTTTAGGGTTTAGGGTTTAGTGTTTAGGGTTTAGGGTTTAGGGTTTAGGGTTAATGGTTTAGGGATTAGGGTTTAGTGTTTAGGGTTTAAGATTTAGGGTTTAGTATTTAGGGTTTAGGGTTTTATGGTCTAGAATTTAGGATTTAGGATCCAGGGTTTAAGCTTTAGGGGTTAGGGTTTATTGTTTAGGGTTTGGGGTTGAAAGGTTTAGGGATAAGGGTTTGGGGTTTATGGTTTACGGCTTAGGGTTTAGGGTTTGGGGTTTATGGTTTAAAATTTAGGGTTTAGGGTTTAGGTTTAGGGTTTGTGGGAGTTTTAGGGTTTTATGGATTTGGTTTTAGGATTTTAGGGTTTTGGATTTAGGGGTTAGGGTTTATGGTTTAGGGTTTAAGGTTTGGGGTTTACGGCTTAGGTTTTAGGGTTTGGGGATTATGGTTTAAGGTTTAGGGTTTAGGGTTTAGGTTTATGGTTTAGGGTTTATGTGACTTTTAGGGTTTTATGGATTTGGATTTAGGATTTTAGGGTTTAGGGTTTAGGGTTTATGGTTTAGGGTTAGCGTTTAGGGTTTAGGGTTTATGGTTCAGGTTTAGGTTTAGGGTTTAGGGTTTAGGGTTTAGCTTTAGGGTTTAGTATTTAGGGTTTAGGGTTAATGGTTTAGGGATTACGGTTTAGGGTTTAGGGTTTAAGATTTAGGGTTTAGTATTTAGGGTTTAGGGTTTTAGGGTCTAAAATTTAGGATTTAAGATCTAGGGTTTAAGCTTTAGGGGTTAGGGTTTATGGTTTAGGGTTGAAAGCTTTAGGGATAAGGGTTTGGGGTTTATGGTTTACAACTTAGGGTTTAGGGTTTGGGGTTTATGGTTTAAGGTTTATGGTTTAGGGTTTTGGGAGTTTTAGAGTTTTATGGATTTGGTTTTAGGATTTTAGGGTTTAGGGTTTAGGGTTTAGGGTTTATGGTTTAGGGTTTAGGGTTTAGGGTTAATGGTTTAGGGATTAGGGTTTAGGGTTTAGGGTTTAGGTTTTGGGGTTTATGGTTTACGGATTAGGGGTTAGGGTTTGGGGTTTATGGTTTAAGATTTAGGGTTTAGGGTTTAGGTTTAGGGTTTAAGGGAGTTTTAGGGTTTTATGGATTTGGGTTTAGGATTTAGGGTTTATGGTTTATGGTTTAGGGTTAGCGTTTAGGGTTTAGGGTTTATGGTTTGGGTTTAGGGTTTAGGGTTTAGGTTTAGGGTTTATGGGAGTTTTAGGGTTTTATGAATTTGGGTTTAGGATTTAGGGTTTAGGATTTAGGGATAGCGTTTAGGGTTTATGGTTTATGGTTAGGGTTTAGGGTTTAGGGTTTAGGGTTTAGTGTTTAGGGTTTATGGTTTAGGGTTTAGGGTTTAGCTTTAGGGTTTAGTATTTAGGTTTTAGGGTTAATGGTTTAGGGATTAGGGTTTAGGGTTTAAGATTTAGGGTTTAGTATTTAGGGTTTAGGGTTTTAGGGTCTAGAATTTAGGATTTAGGATCCAGGGTTTGAGCTTTAGGGGTTAGGGATAAGGGTTTGGGGTTTATGGTTTAGGGTTTATGATTTAGGGTTTGGGGTTTATGGTTTAAGGTTTAGTGTTTAGGGTTTAGGGTTTATGGGAGTTTTAGGGTTTTATGGATTTGGGTTTAGGATTTTAGGATTTATTGTTTATGGTTTATGGTTTAGGGTTTAGGGTTTAGTGTTTAGGGTTTAGGGTTTAGGGTTAGGTTTTAGGTCTAGGGTTTAGAGTATCGGGTTTATGGGACAGGGCTTAAGGTTTATGGTTTTAGGGTTATAGGGTTTTAGGTTATGGGTTTCAGGGTTTAGTGTTTAGGGTTTAAGGTTTAGTGTTTAGTATTTAGGGTTTAGGGTTCAGAATTTAGGATTTAGGGTCTATGGTTTAGGGTCTACACTTTAGGGGTTAGGGTTTAGGGTTTAGGGGTTAGGGTTTATGGTTTCGTGTTTAGGGTTAGAGGGTTTTGGGTTTAGGTTAAGGGTTTAAGGTTTAGGGTTTAGTGTTTAGGATTAGGGATTATGGTTTAGGGTTTAGGGTTTAGGGTTTAGGGTTTAGGGTTTAGGGTTTAGGGTTTAGGGTTTAGGGTTTAGGGTTTAGGATTAGGGTTTAGTATTTAGGGTTTAGGGTTAATGGTTTAGGGATTAGGGTTTAGGGTTTAAGATTTAGGGTTTAGTATTTAGGGTTTAGGGTTTTAGGGTCTAGAATTTAGGATTTAGGATCTAGGGTTTAAGCTTTAGGGGTTAGGGTTTATTGTTTAGGGTTGAAAGGTTTAGGGATAAGGGTTTGGAGTTTATGGTTTACGGCTTAGGGTTTAGGGTTTGGGGTTTGTGGTTTAAGATTTAGGGTTTAGGGTTTAGGTTTAGGGTTTATGGGAGTTATAGGGTTTTATGGATTTGGGTTTAGGATTTTAGGGTTTTGGATTTAGGGTTTATGGTTTATGGTTTAGGGTTTAGGGTTAGCGTTTAAGGTTTAGGGTTTATGGTTAGGGTTTAGGGTTTAGGGTTTAGTCTTTAGGGTTTATGGTTTAAGGTTTAGGGGTTAGGGTTTAGGGTTTAGGATTTAGGGTTTAGCTTTAGGGTTTAATATTTAGGGTTTAGGGTTAATGGTTTAGGGATTAGGGTTTAGGGTTTAGGGTTTAAGATTTAGGGTTTAGTATTTAGGGTTTAGGGTTTTAGGGTCTAAAATTTAGGAATTAGGATCTAGGGTTTAAGCTTTAGGGGTTAGGGTTTATGGTTTAGGGTTTAGGGTTTAAAGGTTTGGGGATAAGGGTTTGATGTTTATGGTTTAAGGCTTAGGGTTTAGGGTTTAGGGTTTAGGGTTTAATGTTTAGGGTTTAGGGTTTAGGGTTTATGGGAGTTTTAGGGTATTATGGATTTGGGTTTAGGATTTTAGGATTTAGGGTTTAGGTTTATGGTTTATGGTTTAAGGTTTAGTGTTTAGGGTATAGGGTATAGGGTTTAGGGTTAGGTTTTAGGGTTTAGGGTTTAGAGTATAGGGTTTATGGGACAGGGCTTAGGGTTTATGGTTTTAGGGTTATAGGGTTTTAGGTTTTGGGTTTTAGGGATTAGTGTTTAGGGTTTGGGGTTTTGGGTTTAAGGTTTAGTGTTTAGTATTTAGGGTTTAGGGTTCAGGATTTAGGATTTAGGGTCTAGGGTTTAGGGTCTACACTTTAGGGGTTAGGGTTTAGGGTTTAGGGGTTAGGGTTTATGGTTTAGTGTTTTGGGTTAAAGGGTTTTGGGTTTAGGTTTAGGGTTTAAGGTTTAGGGTTTGGGGTTTAGGTTTAGGGATTAGGGTTTAGGGTTTAGGATTTAGGGTTTAGGGTTTAGGGATTAAGGTTTAGGGTTTAGGTTTAGGGTTTAGGGTTTAGGGTTTAGGGATTAGGGTTTAAGGTTTAGGGTTTAGCTTTAGGGTTTAGTATTTAGGGCTTAGGGTTAATGGTTTAGGGATTAGGGTTTAGGGTTTAAGATTTAAGGGTTTAGTATTTAGGGTTTAGGGTTTTAGGGTCTAGAATTTAGGATTTAGGATCTAGGGTTTAAGCTTTAGGGGTTAGGTTTATGGTTTAAGGTTTAGGGTTGAAAGGTTTAGGGATAAGGGTTTGGGGTTTATGGTTTACGGCTTAGGTTTTAGGGTTTGGGGATTATGGTTTAAGGTTTAGGGTTTAGGGTTTAGGTTTATGGTTTAGGGTTTATGTGACTTTTAGGGTTTTATGGATTTGGATTTAGGATTTTAGGGTTTAGGGTTTAGGGTTTATGGTTTAGGGTTAGCGTTTAGGGTTTAGGGTTTATGGTTCAGGTTTAGGTTTAGGGTTTAGGGTTTAGGGTTTAGCTTTAGGGTTTAGTATTTAGGGTTTAGGGTTAATGGTTTAGGGATTAGGGTTTAGGGTTTAGGGTTTAAGATTTAGGGTTTAGTATTTAGGGTTTAGGGTTTTAGGGTCTAAAATTTAGGATTTAAGATCTAGGGTTTAAGCTTTAGGGGTTAGGGTTTATGGTTTAGGGTTGAAAGCTTTAGGGATAAGGGTTTGGGGTTTATGGTTTACAACTTAGGGTTTAGGGTTTGGGGTTTATGGTTTAAGGTTTATGGTTTAGGGTTTTGGGAGTTTTAGAGTTTTATGGATTTGGTTTTAGGATTTTAGGGTTTAGGGTTTAGGGTTTAGGGTTTATGGTTTAGGGTTTAGGGTTTAGGGTTAATGGTTTAGGGATTAGGGTTTAGGGTTTAGGGTTTAAGATTTAGGGTTTAGTATTTAGGGTTTAGGATTTTAGGGTCTAGAATTTAGGATTTAGGATCCAGGGTTTAAGCTTTAGGGGTTAGGGTTTATTGTTTAGGGTTTGGGGTTGAAAGGTTTAGGGATAAGGGTTTGTGGTTTATGGTTTACGGCTTAGGGGTTAGGGTTTGGGGTTTATGGTTTAAGATTTAAGGTTTAGGGTTTAGGTTTAGGGTTTATGGGAGTTTTAGGGTTTTATGGATTTGGGTTTAGGATTTAGGGTTTATGGTTTATGGTTTAGGGTTAGCGTTTAGGGTTTAGGGTTTATGGTTAGGGTTTAGGGTTTAGGGTTTAGTGTTTACGGTTTATGGTTTAGGCTTTAGGGTCTAGGGTTTAGCTTTAGGGTTTAGTATTTAGGGTTTAGGGTTAATGGTTTAGGGTTTAGGGTTTAGGGTTTAGGGTTTAAGATTTAGGGTTTAGTATTTAGGGTTTAGGGTTTTAGGGTCTAAAATTTAGGATTTAGGATCCAGGGTTTGAGCTTTAGGGGTTAGGGTTTATTGTTTAGAGTTTAGGGTTGAAAGGTTTAGGGATAAGGGTTTGGAGTTTATGGTTTACGGCTTAGGGTTTAGGGTTTGGGGTTTATGGTTTAAGATTTAGGGTTTAGGGTTTAGGTTTAGGGTTTTTGGGAGTTTTAGGGTTTTATGGATTTGGGCTTAGGATTTTAGGGTTTAGGATTTAGGGTTTATGGTTTATGGTTTAGGGTTTAGGGTTAGTGTTTAGTGTTTAGGGTTTATGGTTAGGGTTTAGTGTTTAGGGTTTAGTCTTTAGGGTTTATGGTTTAGGGTTTAGGGTTTAGGGTTTAGGATTTAGGGTTTAGCTTTAGGGTTTAGTATTTAGGGTTTAGGGTTAATGGTTTAGGGATTAGGGTTTAGGGCTTAGGGTTTAAGATTTAGGGTTTAGTATTTAGGGTTTGGGGTTTTAGGGTCTAAAACTTAAGATTTAGGATCTAGGGTTTAAGCTTTAGGGGTTAGGGTTTATGGTTTAGGGTTTAAAGGTTTGGGGATAAGGGTTTGAGGTTTATGGTTTAAGGCTTAGGGTTTAGGGTTTGGGGTTTATGGTTTAATGTTTAGGGTTTAGGGTTTAGGGTTTATGGGAGTTTTAGGGTTTTATGGATTTGGGTTTAGGATTTTAGGATTTATGGTTTAGGTTTATGGTTTAGGGTTTAAGTTTTAGTGTTTAGGGTATAGGGTTTAGGGTTTAGGGTTTAGGGTTAGGTTTTAGGGTTTAGGGTTTAGAGTATAGGGTTTATGGGACATGGCTTAGGGTTTACGGTTTTAGGGTTATAGGGTTTTAGGTTTTGGGTTTTAGGGTTTAGTGTTTAGGGTTTGGGGTTTTGGGTTTAAGGTTTAGTGTTTAGCATTTGGGGTTTAGTGTTCAGGATTTAGGATTTAGGGTCTAGGGTTTAGGGTCTACACTTTAGGGGTTAGGGTTTAGGATTTAGAGTTTAGGGGTTAGGGTTTATGGTTTAGTGTTTAGGGTTAAAGGGTTTTGGGTTTAGGTTTAGGGTTTAAGGTTTAGGGTTTGGGGTTTAGGTTTAGGGATTAGGGTTTAGGGTTTAGGATTTAGGGTTTAGGGTTTAGGGTTTAGGGATTAAGGTTTAGGGTTTAGGTTTAGGGTTTAGGGTTTAGGGTTTATGGTTTAGGGATTAGGGTTTATGTGACTTTTAGGGTTTTATGGATTTAGATTTATGATTTTAGGGTTTAGGGTTTATGGTTTAGCTTTAGGGTTTAGTATTTAGGGTTTAGGGTTAATGGTTTAGGGATTATGGTTTAGGGTTTAAGATTTAGGGTTTAGTATTTAGGGTTTAGGGTTTTAGGGTCTAAAATTTAGGATTTAAGATCTAGGGTTTAAGCTTTAGGGGTTAGGGTTTATGGTTTAGGGTTGAAAGGTTTAGGGATAAGGGTTTGGGGTTTATGGTTTACAACTTAGGGTTTAGGGTTTGGGGTTTATGGTTTAAGGTTTATGGTTTAGGGTTTAGGGTTTTGGGAGTTTTAGAGTTTTATGGATTTGGGTTAGGATTTTAGGGTTTAGGGTTTAGGGTTTAGGGTTAATGGTTTAGGGATTAGGGTTTAGGGTTTAGGGTTTAAGATTTAGGGTTTAGTATTTAGGATTTAGGGTTTTAGGGTCTATAATTTAGGATTTAGGATCCAGGGTTTAAGCTTTAGGGGTTAGGGTTTATTGTTTAGGGTTTGGGGTTGAAAGGTTTAGGGATAAGGGTTTGGGGTTTATGGTTTACGGCTTAGGGTTTAGGGTTTGGGGTTTATGGTTTAAGATTTAGGGTTTAGGGTTTAGGTTTAGGGTTTATGGTAGTTTTAGGGTTTTATGGATTTGGGTTTAGGATTTAGGGTTTATGGTCTATGGTTTAGGGTTAGCGTTTAGGGTTTATGGTTAGGATTTAGGGTTTAGGATTTAGGGTTTAGTGTTTAGGGTTTATGGTTTAGGCTTTAGGGTTTAGGGTTTAGCTTTAGGGTTTAGTATTTAGGGTTTAGGGTTAATGGTTTAGGGATTAGGGTTTAGGGTTTAGGGTTTAAGATTTAGGGTTTAGTATTTAGGGTTTAGGGTTTTAGGGTCTAAAATTTAGGATTTAGGATCCAGGGTTTGAGCTTTAGGGGTTAGGGTTTATTGTTTAGAGTTTAGGGTTGAAAGGTTTAGGGATAAGGGTTGGGAGTTTATGGTTTACAGCTTAGGGTTTAGGGTTTGGGGTTTATGGTTTAAGATTTAGGGTTTAGGGTTTAGGTTTAGGGTTTATGGGAGTTTTAGGGTTTTATGGATTTGGGTTTAGGATTTTAGGGTTTAGGATTTAGGGTTTATGGTTTATGGTTTAGGGTTTAGGGTTAGCGTTTAGGGTTTAGGGTTTAGGGTTAGGGTTTAGGGTTTAGGGTTTAGTCTTTAGGGTTTATGGTTAGGGTTTAGGGTTTAGGGTTTAGGATTTAGGGTTTAGCTTTAGGGTTTAGTATTTAGGGTTTAGGGTTAATGGTTTAGGGATTAGGGTTTAGGGTTTAGGGTTTAAGATTTAGGGTTTAGTATTTATGGTTTAGGGTTTTAGGGTCTAAAATTTAGGATTTAGGATCTAGGGTTTAAGCTTTAGGGGTTAGGGTTTATGGTTTAGGGTTTAGGGTTTAAAGGTTTGGGGATAAGGGTTTGAGGTTTATGGTTTAAGGCTTAGGGTTTAGGGTTTGGGGTTTATGGTTTAATGTTTAGGGTTTAGGGTTTAGGGTTTATGGGAGTTTTAGGGTTTTATGGATTTGGGTTTAGGATTTTAGGATTTAGGGTTTTGGTTTATTGTTTAGGGTTTAAATTTTAGTGTTTAGGGTATAGGGTTTAGGGTTTAGGGTTAGGTTTTAGGGTTTAGGGTTTAGAGTATAGGGTTTATGGGACAGGGCTTAGGGTTTATGGTTTTAGGGTTATAGGGTTTTAGGTTTTGGGTTTTAGGGTTTAGTGTTTAGGGTTTGGGATTTTGGGTTTAAGGTTTAGTGTTTAGTATTTGGGGTTTAGGGTTCAGGATTTAGGATTTAAGGTCTAGGGTTTAGGGTCTACACTTTAGGGGTTAGGGTTTAGGGTTTAGAGTTTAGGGGTTAGGGTTTATGGTTTAGTGTTTAGGGTTAAAGGGTTTTGGGTTTAGGTTTAGGGTTTAAGGTTTAGGGTTTGAGGTTTAGGTTTAGGGATTAGGGTTTAGGGTTTAGGATTTAGGGTTTAGGGTTTAGGGATTAAGGTTTAGGGTTTAGGGTTTAGGGTTTAGCTTTAGGGTTTAGTATTTAGGGTTTAAGGTTTATGGTTTAGGGATTAGGGTTTAGGGTTTAAGATTTAAGGGTTTAGTATTTAGGGTTTAGGGTTTTAGGCTCTAGAATTTAGGATTTAGGATCTAGGGTTTAAGCTTTAGGGGTTAGGGTTTATGGTTTAAAGTTTAGGGTTGAAAGGTTTAGGGATAAGGGTTTGGGGTTTATGGTTTACGGCTTAGGTTTTAGGGTTTGGGGATTATTGTTTAAGGTTTAGGGTTTAGGGTTTAGGTTTAGGGTTTAGGGTTTATGTGACTTTTAGGGTTTTATGGATTTGGATTTAGGATTTTAGGGTTTAGGGTTTAGGGTTTATGGTTTAGGGTTAGCGTTTAGGGTTTAGGGTTTATGGTTCAGGTTTAGGTTTAGGGTTTAAGGTTTAGGGTTTAGCTTTAGGGTTTAGTATTTAGGGTTTAGGGTTAATGGTTTAGGGATTAGGGCTTAGGGTTTAGGGTTTAAGATTTAGGGTTTAGAATTTAGGGTTTCGGGTTTTAGGGTCTAAAATTTAGGATTTAAGATCTAGGGTTTAAGCTTTAGGGGTTAGGGTTTATGGTTTAGGGTTTAGGGTTGAAAGGTTTAGGGATAAGGGTTTGGGGTTTATGGTTTACAACTTAGGATTTAGGGTTTGAGGTTTATGGTTTAAGGTTTATGGTTTAGGGTTTTGGGAGTTTTAGAGTTTTATGGATTTGGGTTTAGGATTTTAGGGTTTAGGGTTTAGGGTTTAGGGTTTAGGGTTTAGGGTTTAGGGTTTAGGGTTAATGGTTTAGGGATTAGGGTTTAGGGTTTAAGATTTAGGGTTTAGTATTTAGGATTTAGGGTTTTAGGGTCTAGAATTTAGGATTTAGGATCCAGGGTTTAAGCTTTAGGGGTTAGGGTTTATTGTTTAGGGTTTGGGGTTGAAAGGTTTAGGGATAAGGGTTTGGGGTTTATGGTTTACGGCTTAGGGTTTAGGGTTTAGGGTTTGGGGTTTATGGTTTAAGATTTAGGGTTTAGGGTTTAGGGTTTTGGGAGTTTTATAGTTTTATGGATTTGGGTTTAGGATTTAGTGTTTATGGTTTATGGTTTAGGGTTTAGGGTTAGCGTTTAGGGTTTAGGGTTTATGGTTAGGGTTTAGGGTTTAGGGTTTAGGGTTTAGGGTTTATGGTTTAGGCTTTAGGGTTTAGCTTTAGGGTTTAGTATTTAGGGTTTAGGGTTAATGGTTTAGGGATTAGGGTTTAGGGTTTAAGATTTAGGGTTTAGTATTTAGGGTTTAGGGTTTTAGGGTCTAAAATTTAGGATTTAGGATCCAGGGTTTGAGCTTTAGGGGTTAGGGTTTATTGTTTAGAGTTTAGGGTTGAAAGGTTTAGGGATAAGGGTTTGGGGTTTATGGTTCAGGGTTTGGGGTTTATGGTTTAAGGTTTAGTGTTTAGGGTTTAGGGTTTATGGGAGTTTTAGGGTTTTATGGATTTGGGTTTAGGATTTTAGGATTTAGGGTTTATGGTTTAGGGTTTAGGGTTTAGTGTTTAGGGTTTAAGGTTAGGTTTTAGGACTAGGGTTTAAGGTTTAGAGTATCGGGTTTATGGGACAGGGCTTAGGGTTTATGGTTTTAGGGTTATAGGGTTTTAGGTTATGGGTTTTAAGGTTTAGTGTTTAGGGTTTGGGGTTTAGGGTTTGGGGTTTAGGGTTTAAGGTTTAATGTTTAGTATTTAGGGTTTAGGGTTCAGGATTTAGGATTTAGGGTCTATGGTTTATGGTCTACACTTTAGGGGTTAGGGTTTAGGGTTTAGGGTTTAGGGGTTAGGGTTTATGGTTTAGTGTTTAGGGTTAGAGGATTTTGGGTTTAGGTTTAGGGTTTAAGGTTTAGAGTTTAGGGTTTAGGATTAGGGATTAGGGTTTAGGGTTTAGGGTTTAGGGTTTAGGGTTTAGGTTTAGGGTTTAGTATTTAGGGTTTAGGGTTAATGGTTTAGGGATTAGGGTTTAGGGTTTAAGATTTAGGGTTTAGTATTTAGGGTTTAGGGTTTTAGGGTCTAGAATTTAGGATTTAGGATCTAGGGTTTAAGCTTTAGGGTTAGGGTTTATTGTTTAGGGTTGAAAGGTTTAGGGATAAGGGTTTGGAGTTTATGGTTTACGGCTTAGGGTTTAGGGTTTAGGGTTTATGGTTTAAGATTTAGGGTTTAGGGTTTAGGTTTAGGGTATATGGGAGCTTTAGGGTTTTATGGATTTGGGG
The DNA here is from genome assembly GCA_948472305.1 of Vicia faba. NCBI lineage: Eukaryota > Viridiplantae > Streptophyta > Magnoliopsida > Fabales > Fabaceae > Vicia > Vicia faba. The sequence continues at coordinate 61,578,157 of OX451737.1, read as the reverse complement.
TTAGGATTTTAGGGTTTAGGATTTAGGGTTTATGGTTTATGGTTTATGGTTAGTGTTGTACCCCAAAATTTGCCCTCCCATATTCTCCAAGATTTGTCAAGTCAAGGTCACAAAATGCCCCAAGGGTTGTGCAGCTCAACTGTCTCCTATACAGTCAAAACTAGGGTTTGAGTCCTGATCAAGAAAAGGAAGTTTTCAAAGGCCCAATCAAGTCTCACATTCCTACAAAGATGGTCAAGTATCCTCATATCAAGTTTCAAGGCATTCAGCTCAAAATTGCACAGTCAAAACCCTAGATTGCACTACAGTCAACTGTAGGGGCAAAATGGTCATTTGACAGTCAAAAGTTCAAATTTTTGGTCAATATATCATTTTGAAGCCACAAACATCATTTGATCAATGCTTGATCATGATTCTCAAAATTTGGCTCAGAAATCATCAAAGATGCAAAAGTTACTATATTTGGACAGTTGAAAAAGTCAACTGAAATTGACCAGGGCATAACTTTCACATGGATTATCAGAAAAATTACATCCAAAGCTCATTTTGAAGAGAAAGACATTTCCTATAATTCATCTTCATATTCCAAGTCCAAGAAATGCTCTCACAAAAAGTTATCAATTTCAACATTATAGGTCATTTTCAAAAGTCAACAAAAAGGGGCTTTAAGTCAAAGGCCATAACTTGAGATTGGTAAATCAAAATGACATGGGACCAAAGGCATTGGTTATAGGACTCAAAGACCTTTCCAAAATGTCCAAGAACATGTGAAAAGCTTAAAAATTGAGCAAGTTATGCCTTGTGGAAGTTGGGAAATTTTTGGGAATTTTGAAAAGTCAACAATGGTTCAAATGACCTAAAAATGCAAATGGGCCCATTTTTCCTCCATGATTCATCATTCTAAGCCTATGCACGACCATGAAGCCCAAGGGGAAGTATTTTCTCATTTTTTAATTATTTATTTGAATTTATATTAATATTAATTCATTTAAATTATTTAAATATGTAGAAAATATAAACTTGACCTAAAAAAATCTTTTTATGCACATTCTACTCTCAATATTTCGTGCTTGTTCAATTATGGAAAGAATTGGTGTGATTGGAGCTAATTGACACAAAGAACCATGTGAAAAAGATTCAAAAAAGATCTTACAAAATCAAATATGCAAATCATTGAATTCAAAAGATTTTGTACAATTTTCTTAACCTAATATGCTCACTATATGATCAGGAATCAAAACCTAATGGAATTGGACTGAAGGCTGCGCAGAAAACAAAAGTACAAACTTGAGAAATTGCTTGAAAAACTCAAAACTGAAATCAACTCTAGAGGACGATTCAAGCCCTAATCTTGATCCCAGTAGCTTCCTTGGGTAACTCTGAACGTGTACCAATCAAGAACAACAAACAAAGCTCCAAGAATTGGTAGATTATGTCCAAACTGAGTCACGAAATTCTTGAAATCGTATAGCATAATTCACGCATCTTTTTGCATTTTTATTTATGTATTCTTGTTCAGTGTGATGTTTCTAAGCTAACCAACACATTCAATTGCATTTTTGTGCCATGTATACGAATCTACCATGTTTGAATATTAGGGTTTACAGGTTTTAAAATTGGGGCTTTCATAACAAGGCAAAATTAGAACTCCAAATGGCCACCAATGGACTCAGTGCTTGAAGACGAAGAGGATGGCACCCTCGCGCTCAATTTATGAGCGTCGAGGGGCTAATCGTTATTTTCTTTAAACCCCTCTAAAACCACGCAATAAAAACCGTGGCCTATCTGTTTTAGTTTCAGGGAAAACGAGGACGAAGACCTCGTGGCGAAGCATGATAGGCGGATTTAAAAATTCACGCGCGTTCCAAGCATTGCTCTACTTTTCTTTTATATTATTTGTATGATATTATATATTAAATGTGATTGAAATGGCTCAGTGGCAGGGACATGTGTTGGTAACATCAAAGACCTGGGTTCGAACCCCAGGTCTGTATAATTCCATTTACTATTTTGCAATGGCAATTCCTATACAGGCACAATGCTATGGTTCACCATGTACCATCATAATCCAAGCAGCCACGCGTCCTGGCAGGTCCATCAAAGGGCTCAGATCAAAGAACGTGCTGTGCCCAAGTCAACACGCTAGCACACGAATTGGCCAAAGTCAATGGATCCACTGCTTATTGGGCCTGATTTGCTGAACAACACCTCCATATTGGGACTACACCCCCACCCTGGTTTGCAAATATTTTTGTTTTTCTCATATCTTTTAATTATTATTTTTATTTGTTTTCTTGTTTTAATTTAATTCAATATTTTTACAATACATCAAAAAATCAGAAAAAGGATAAAAACATAAAAAAGTATTTATTTTATTTATTTTCTTGTAAATAATTAACATGTAAATAAATTTTAGTAAAATAGGTTTTAACTTTAATTCTTTTAATAACTAAAAATCCAAAAATAGAATTAGGTTTAATTTTTATTCTTCTTAATTTTCTTTTTTTTTTGCAATAATAATATTTAACTTATTTATTTTCATAATTAAATTTTGCATGTAAATTAACTTAGATTTAAATTAGGTTAAAAATTCAATATTTTCACAATAAACTTAAAAAACATTAGAATTAGGGTTTGACGCTTCATTTTAATTTTAATTAATTATTCTTTCCATTACATCATAAAAAACACAAAAATACCAAAAACATTTAATTTTAATTTTAATTCTTCATTAACTTTAATTTTTGCAAAAGGGTCCAACGCCCATATTTTTAATTATTAATTTCGCGTATTTTATTTTATGTCGTTTAATTAATTTTTGTATCTCTCCCAAAGCATTGTAATTTAAATTTTTCGCACTTTTATTTTATTGCTTCATTTACTTTCCGTTAAATCGGGTCCGGTTTAATTTTGGCGATGTGGACCCGCGCCATTTGTAATAGTTTAGAATTTACTTTCCCGCAAAATTTATAACTGTTAAGAAGCATGAAAGAATGTATGACTAAAATAAAAACAAGCGTAGAACACCAATAACATCACAAGATAAATGCAAATGAAAACGACACACGAATCGCACACACCACCCCTAGGGTACGCCTCACTGTTGCCTTGCCTCGAAAGGTGATCGTCGAGTAGAGGATGTCTTAGTAAGTCCTCATGATCCGGGAACCTGGCATGAGGGTAGCTTCTAAGGTGTCTTCCCATTGCTCTGGTGATCACCATGTCCCTAAAAATCGAATTGACCCGAACACCTCCAACGGTGGTGCTACCTACCTCTCAATGGTGGGATGGCACTACTTTAAAGGACATTTACACAGACGAATTCCTTAGGGTAGGTAGACGACTCGTGGATACTTGCTCTAATTCAAAACAAAACAAATCAAAAATACTTTTCACACCAACACATTTTCAAAAAGCTTTCGAAAGCATTTTTCAAATACTCTTGAGGACCGATACAAGAGTCGAACTGAAATTTTCAAAGAAACTTTTTAAAACCCACAGTTGAAAAGCAAACAAACCATTTTTGAAAACACAAGTGAGCAAGTATCTAAGAGCCCATGGATAACCATGGATAGAAAGGGTGCTAACACCTTCCCTTTCTATAACCTACCTCCCGAACCGAGAGCAATCTCTTTAAGGAATTTTTCTGTGCTTTTGTCCTTTCCATTTGGAGAAAATAAAAGACGGTGGCGACTCTTGCTTCCGCGACATACGCGATCCAGCTTTAAACAGTCAGTTCCAGATCCACCGATCACAGAACTGGCGACTCTGCTGGGGATAAACTTAAAGTGAGGTGTACCTTAGGGCTAGCTTATAACTATGTTTTCAATTGTTTTCCTTGTGTGCTTTAAATTGTGGGTTGCTTGGGAGTTCTATAGATCCTAAACCCGGATCTGGGGGATACCTTTCTTAGAAAGTAGCAACAAGGCTGTGAGGGAACTGTGCGGGGTATACCGACACGGTTGAAACAGTCTGCTATGTTGATGTGGCACTTTGGTGTGTACCGGTAACCCTTGAGTTCAGTCAAGGAGAGTACGGGGCCTCCGCGTGGTGTCGTGAAGCATCAACAGACCTTAGGAACTTTAATTGAACTATCTTGGCCTCTTTAGGGTAGTGAGATAACTGACTTTGGTGCAGTCCGAGGTTGGTTGATACTCGATACTACGCTCAATTGAGGGTTGCTTTCCTGGAATATTTCGGTCGCCAGTTCAGTGGCTAAATCGAAACGATGAACAATGAAAGCAATCCCGTGATATTGGGAACCTTAGAACCCGGTTACTTTGATTAGGACAGGTTGAACCCACCAACTCAAGAGGGTACTACCCAGACCCCATGCTGGCCTTAAACCTTAAGGGCTTGTCTTGTGTGCCTTGTGTGCCTTACATGTTTGTCTCTGTAAATATCTGTGGTGTGTTTAATCATAGCATCATGACATCATCCTGCATCATATGCATTGACTAACCATTTCAGGGGTTCGAATTTTCATCTTTGTTCTTGTTTTGTAGGACATGGAAACTGTTCGTAGAAAGACAATTCAAGTCAGTCTTGTAAGGATCCCTCCTCAGCTTAAGGAACTTATATCCAGAATTCCTGAGAACTCTTCATTCAGTGAAAGACATGGAAGCCTCATCAGCTTGGTCAACACCAACATTGAGGAAGATATGATTAAGGTCTTGTTCCAATTCTTTGACCCTCTGCATCACTGTTTCACCTTCTTGGACTATCAGTTGGTACCTACATTGGAGGAGTTCTCCCGGCTCCTGAAGATCCCTATCCTTGATCAGCTACCCTTCAACGGTACAGAAAAGGAACCTAAGCTTGAAGAGATTGCTAAAGCCTTGCACCTACAGTCATCTGACCTCAAGGGACATTGGGAAGTCAGAAGTGGTATCAAAGGGTTCTTAGCCAGGTTTCTGTTTGAGAAAGCCCATGAATGTTGGAACTCCCTTGACTTGCAAGCTTTTGAAGAGGTTGTGGCCCTCCTTGTTTATGGTTTGGTGTTGTTTCCTAACCCAGATCAGCTTATTGATATCAGTGCTGTCCAGATCTTCATGTCCAGGAATCCCATACCTACATTGCTAGGGGACATCCTTCACTCATGTTACACTCGAACCATGAGAAAAAGAGGTGTCCTTATGTGTTGCACTCCCCTCCTGGGAAGGTGGTTTATTTCGCACCTTCCACAATCAGTCCTGAAGAATGAACGGGGTTTGAGATGGTCACAACGGTTGATGACTCTTACACATGCAGATATACATTGGTGTCCTAGATCCAGAGGAGATGTCACTATCGTTGATCGTTGTGGGGAATACCCTAATGTTCCTTTACTTGGAATCAGAGGAGGTATTACTTATAGCCCATGCCTGGCTTGGAGACAGTTTGGTTATGCTCGGAAGGATGGACCTCATGACATGTTAATTCCCGACATAGTTTTTGACTTCGACAGTGATACTCAAGGACTTCGTCAGAGATTTATCAGAGCTTGGAGGACGCCCAGTAGGATAGACAGCAAAACACTGGGGCATAGGAACTCCATCCCTTTGGAGCCTTATCTCAAGTGGATACGCGCCCGCTCCCAGAAGTTAGTGATGCCTTATCCTCACATGCTTCCAGTAATCAAAGAGCCTGTCTTGGAAGGGGAAGTGTCTCATGTTATTCAGCACCCTGATATGCCCACGTCCTGGGAAGAGATGCAGAAGAGCTGGATCCAGCTTAAGGAGGAAAGGAATTCTCTTGAGACTAGTCTGCATGCCAGTGAAAAGAAAGTCCTGGAGCTCACTCGCCTGTTGCATGAGGAGAGGAATCTCAACACCTACATAGCTCCGAAGAGGATGCGCAGTGTATTCTGGGATTGACTTGATTTTTGTACTTTTGCCCATGAGGCCTTGATGTATTAAACAATGATTTCCTTAATGATAACGTGTGTTCTTTTCTTGTCTACAACGAATTTGAACTTTCGAACCCTCGAATGCATTGCATACGCATTTCATACATCATGTGCATAGCAGGTTTTTCCCTTTTCAGGTTGCTTACAGTTCTTCGCTGTTTATTTCAGCATCATGAATCCCGGATCTGAATCAACAGAGACATCAATCAAGGCTCTCCAGGCGCAGAATGCGCAGTTTCAAGAACTAATCATGGGTCTAGCTAAAGGCCAAGAAGAACTAAAGACTATGCTCCTGAAGAAGGAGAAGAAGAAGAAGAGAAGAACTGTTCTGTTCAACTCGGGCCGAAGGTTGGGTAATACTCTGCAGCATGAAGAGGCTGGTTCTTCTGTTGGCAGGAGTCCTTCTCAGGCAGAAGTAAAGGTTCCTAGTCCGGTCGTCTTCGACAACGAGACAGATTTTGATGAGGAGCAGTACCCTCCTGCAGATGACAGGTACAAACAACTGGAGGACAGGTTGAAGGCTATGGAGGTGCAACAGGCACCTGGGCTGGACTTCGGAGATCTGGGTTTGTCGACTGGTGTGATTATCCCGCATAAATTCAAAGCACCATCCTTCTCAAAGTATGACGGGGCGTCTTGCCCCAAGCTGCACTTAAGGTCCTATGTTCGGAAAATTCAGCCGTACTCTGCGGACAAGAATCTATGGATCCACTTCTTCCAGGAGAGTCTTTCAGGGACTCATCTCGAATGGTTCTATCAGCTGGATGGGACCAAAGTTCGTAACTGGGAGGAGCTGGCTACTGCTTTCTACAAGCAGTATCAGTATAATGCCGACCTTGCCCCCACACGTACCCAACTCCAGGGTATGGCGTTAGGTGCAAGCGAAGGTTTTAAGGAGTACGCTCAGAAGTGGAGAGACCTGGCTGGCAGGGTGCAGCCACCATTGACTGATCGAGAGTTGGTTGACATGTTCTTGGGGACCCTATCTGGGCCATTTTTCAATCACCTCATTGGGAATTCTTCTGCTGGTTTCACCGATTTGATCTTAACTGGAGAGAGAATTGAAGCTGGGTAAGCAACCTGTCAAAGGGACACCTGCAATGCAATGAGATGTATGACAAGGCGCAGTCATAACATTCAGGGGAACCGGAGGAACATGCACCTTATCTGCGTAGATCTGGCACTTGTGACACGTCCTGGAATGTTGGTAGCAGTCGGCTTCCATTGTGGACCAGTAATATCCTGCCCGTAGGATCTTTTTAGCCATAGTGTGCCCACTGGAATGCGTACCAAAGGTCCCTTCATGTAGCTCTTCCATGATCCGTTCTGCTTCAGTCTTATCCACACAACGCAGTAAGGTTGAATCATGGTTTCGCTTGTACAAAATGCCGTTGCTTAGGAAGAACTTGGCTGCGAACCTCCTCAGGAATTTCTTATCATTGATGGATGCACCTTCAGGGTATTCCTGAGCTTCCAGATATCTTTTCACTTCGTGGTACCAAGGCTTCTCAGTCACCAATTCAGTTTCGAGATCACAACAGTATGTCGGTTCGTCCATTTTCCAGATGATGATCCGGGGAGCTTCATTATCCCATTTGACCTTGAACATTGAAGACATTGTAGCTAACGCGTCCGCTAACTGATTCTCTTCTCTTGGAAAGTGCTCAAAGGTTATCTCTGTGAAGTGGGGGATCAGGGCCAACACACATTCTCTGTAAGGAATCAGGTTTGGATGTTTCGTATCCCACTCTCCTTTGATCTGATTGATCACAAGAGCGGAATCTCCGAAGACACTTAGAAATTTGATCCTTAGGTCGATCGCAGCTTGAAGACCCATGATACACGCCTCATACTCCGCCATATTGTTGGTACAGTTGAAACACAGCCGGGCAGTGAGTGGAGTATGAGTACCTTGTGGAGATATGATTATGGCGCCGATACCATTTCCCAAAGCGTTGGAAGCTCCGTCAAAGTGCATAGACCATCGGGATCCTGGCTAAGGTCCTTCATCCGATCCAGCTTGATGTTCCTCCGGTTCCCCTGAATGTTATGATCTGCTGCAATTGGAAACACCTCCTCGAAATGCTGAAAGGGGGTCTCAATGAACTCCCCATCCATTTCAATGTATCTGAACGAGTTCAGGTGGCTCACCATATATTCTTCCTCTCCTTGCACGGTGACAATCTTCCCTCTGACGGGGTACTTCAGCTTTTGATGCAAGGTAGAGGTCACTGCCCCAGCCTTATGTATCCAGGGTCGACCCAGCAGACAAGAGTAAGATGGGCGGATATCCATCACATAAAAAGTGGAGTCGAACACCTGAGAGCCCACACGAATCGGAATGTCAACCTCCCCATGGACCATCCTCTTTGAACCGTCAAAGGCCCTGACGATGATGTTGCTGGGTTTCAAATCCAGGCCTTCACAATCTAGACGATCCAGAGCCTTCTTGGGTAGCACATTCAAAGATGACCCAGTATCAACCAACACATGTGCCAAGGTGGTGCCCCTGCATTCGATTGAGACATGCAGAGCATCATTATGATCTCTCCCCTTCGTGGTCAAATCAGCATCTGAGAAACCCAAGCCATTGTCTGCCGTTAGACTTGCCACGCAATCGGTGAACTGGACTGCAGAGGTTTCATGTGGCACATGGGCCGTCTTGAGGAATGAGATGAGGGCCTTTGCATGGGCCTCAGAGCACAGCAGTAAAGAGAGCATGGAGATCTTGGAGGGTGTATGCCCCAATTGTTCCATAACATTAAAATCGCTCTTCTTTATAATCTTCAAAATCTCCTCCATCTCTTGTGGGGAGGCCTCAGCAGCTATGGGTATGGGTGCCTCCATCTGGGCAGGCTCGGTTTCAATTCCCTTGCCCCGAGCATTGGAGGACTCGGCAGCAGGAGAAACAATCGGATCAGCAGCAGGAACAACAACTTGGTCAGCAACAGGAATAGGTGTACTTGCAGGAATTATCAGGAGCGGTCTTCGGGCAGCAGGTGGCGCAATGTCAGGCGAGAAGAGCCTGCCACTGCGGGTAACTTTGGCCGGGCCAGTAATGTCACAGATGCTGGCGCCAGCGTTGAGCTCTTGTTTAACTCCGTTTATATATACATCTGCCCCATAGTGCCAAGGGACAGCTTTATTGGATACATAGGGCAGGGGCCCCGGAACAGTGATAGTTACAGGTGCAATTGTCAGAATTTGAACGGGCTTCTTCTGGAGAGCCGGGATCGGATTATTGAAGATAGTCACCACAGAGACTTCTTCCATTGGAACCAAACAAACAGCAGACTTCTTGAATAGAATCTCCTTGCTATCCATTAAGCTTTGGATGCCTAATTTTAGCAAGGGACAACCAGATGGGGACACGGCACAGAATAGGCAACCCTCACTACAACCCGGAAATAAACCGGCCTGCAGTAGGTTCTTCTTAACGATCTTTAGAGGAGTGGCTAGATCATCCACGGAAACAGCATAAAAGTCTTCATCAACAGCATTTACCCCGTGCTGAGGCATAGGGGCAGTGACTACATTTGGCTTTGCAGGCGCTTCGAATTGTATCTCCTTAGCATCGATAAGGTCTTGCACCTTATTCTTTAACGCCCAACAATCATCAGTAGAATGCCCCGGGCTTTCTGAATGGTAAGCACAACGAGCATTCGGGTTGTACTTGGGGGATGCAGTATTTGGAAACTTCGGCGCCTCCCTGACAGTCACTAAATTAGTTGCGAGCAACTGTGGCAGGATCTGCGACAAGGTCATGTTTAAACGGGAGAATTCTCTCCGGGGTCTTTCCACCTTCTGAGTATTGTTTGGCCGGGGAGCGGCAGCAGGCTTAGCAATCATGACCGCACTGACAGATTGGCGGTGTTCATTTCTCCCTGATCTCCTGGAACCATATACGGCACTAGACTCTTTCTTGAAGGGTTTCTTTTCTGAACTAGATGAGGCACCCTTCGCAATTTTCCCAGACTTCAACCCAGCTTCAATTCTCTCTCCAGTTAAGATCAAATCGGTGAAACCAGCAGAAGAATTCCCAATGAGGTGATTGAAAAATGGCCCAGATAGGGTCCCCAAGAACATGTCAACCAACTCTCGATCAGTCAATGGTGGCTGCACCCTGCCAGCCAGGTCTCTCCACTTCTGAGCGTACTCCTTAAAACCTTCGCTTGCACCTAACGCCATACCCTGGAGTTGGGTACGTGTGGGGGCAAGGTCGGCATTATACTGATACTGCTTGTAGAAAGCAGTAGCCAGCTCCTCCCAGTTACGAAATTTGGTCCCATCCAGCTGATAGAACCATTCGAGATGAGTCCCTAAAAGACTCTCCTGGAAGAAGTGGATCCATAGATTCTTGTCCGCAGAGTACGGCTGAATTTTCCGAACATAGGACCTTAAGTGCAGCTTGGGGCAAGACGCCCCGTCATACTTTGAGAAGGATGGTGCTTTGAATTTATGCGGGATAATCACACCAGTCGACAAACCCAGATCTCCGAAGTCCAGCCCAGGTGCCTGTTGCACCTCCATAGCCTTCAACCTGTCCTCCAGTTGTTTGTACCTGTCATCTGCAGGAGGGTACTGCTCCTCATCAAAATCTGTCTCGTTGTCGGAGACGACCGGACTAGGAACCTTTACTTCTGCCTGAGAAGGACTCCTGCCAACAGAAGAACCAGCCTCTTCATGCTGCAGAGTATTACCCAACCTTCGGCCCGAGTTGAACAGAACAGTTCTTCTCTTCTTCTTCTTCTCCTTCTTCAGGAGCATAGTCTTTAGTTCTTCTTGGCCTTTAGCTAGACCCATGATTAGTTCTTGAAACTGCGCATTCTGCGCCTGGAGAGCCTTGATTGATGTCTCTGTTGATTCAGATCCGGGATTCATGATGCTGAAATAAACAGCGAAGAACTGTAAGCAACCTGAAAAGGGAAAAACCTGCTATGCACATGATGTATGAAATGCGTATGCAATGCATTCGAGGGTTCGAAAGTTCAAATTCGTTGTAGACAAGAAAAGAACACACGTTATCATTAAGGAAATCATTGTTTAATACATCAAGGCCTCATGGGCAAAAGTACAAAAATCAAGTCAATCCCAGAATACACTGCGCATCCTCTTCGGAGCTATGTAGGTGTTGAGATTCCTCTCCTCATGCAACAGGCGAGTGAGCTCCAGGACTTTATTTTCACTGGCATGCAGACTAGTCTCAAGAGAATTCCTTTCCTCCTTAAGCTGGATCCAGCTCTTCTGCATCTCTTCCCAGGACGTGGGCATATCAGGGTGCTGAATAACATGAGACACTTCCCCTTCCAAGACAGGCTCTTTGATTACTGGAAGCATGTGAGGATAAGGCATCACTAACTTCTGGGAGCGGGCGCGTATCCACTTGAGATAAGGCTCCAAAGGGATGGAGTTCCTATGCCCCAGTGTTTTGCTGTCTATCCTACTGGGCGTCCTCCAAGCTCTGATAAATCTCTGACGAAGTCCTTGAGTATCACTGTCGAAGTCAAAAACTATGTCGGGAATTAACATGTCATGAGGTCCATCCTTCCGAGCATAACCAAACTGTCTCCAAGCCAGGCATGGGCTATAAGTAATACCTCCTCTGATTCCAAGTAAAGGAACATTAGGGTATTCCCCACAACGATCAACGATAGTGACATCTCCTCTGGATCTAGGACACCAATGTATATCTGCATGTGTAAGAGTCATCAACCGTTGTGACCATCTCAAACCCCGTTCATTCTTCAGGACTGATTGTGGAAGGTGCGAAATAAACCACCTTCCCAGGAGGGGAGTGCAACACATAAGGACACCTCTTTTTCTCATGGTTCGAGTGTAACATGAGTGAAGGATGTCCCCTAGCAATGTAGGTATGGGATTCCTGGACATGAAGATCTGGACAGCACTGATATCAAGAAGCTGATCTGGGTTAGGAAACAACACCAAACCATAAACAAGGAGGGCCACAACCTCTTCAAAAGCTTGCAAGTCAAGGGAGTTCCAACATTCATGGGCTTTCTCAAACAGAAACCTGGCTAAGAACCCTTTGATACCACTTCTGACTTCCCAATGTCCCTTGAGGTCAGATGACTGTAGGTGCAAGGCTTTAGCAATCTCTTCAAGCTTAGGTTCCTTTTCTGTACCGTTGAAGGGTAGCTGATCAAGGATAGGGATCTTCAGGAGCCGGGAGAACTCCTCCAATGTAGGTACCAACTGATAGTCCAAGAAGGTGAAACAGTGATGCAGAGGGTCAAAGAATTGGAACAAGACCTTAATCATATCTTCCTCAATGTTGGTGTTGACCAAGCTGATGAGGCTTCCATGTCTTTCACTGAATGAAGAGTTCTCAGGAATTCTGGATATAAGTTCCTTAAGCTGAGGAGGGATCCTTACAAGACTGACTTGAATTGTCTTTCTACGAACAGTTTCCATGTCCTACAAAACAAGAACAAAGATGAAAATTCGAACCCCTGAAATGGTTAGTCAATGCATATGATGCAGGATGATGTCATGATGCTATGATTAAACACACCACAGATATTTACAGAGACAAACATGTAAGGCACACAAGGCACACAAGACAAGCCCTTAAGGTTTAAGGCCAGCATGGGGTCTGGGTAGTACCCTCTTGAGTTGGTGGGTTCAACCTGTCCTAATCAAAGTAACCGGGTTCTAAGGTTCCCAATATCACGGGATTGCTTTCATTGTTCATCGTTTCGATTTAGCCACTGAACTGGCGACCGAAATATTCCAGGAAAGCAACCCTCAATTGAGCGTAGTATCGAGTATCAACCAACCTCGGACTGCACCAAAGTCAGTTATCTCACTACCCTAAAGAGGCCAAGATAGTTCAATTAAAGTTCCTAAGGTCTGTTGATGCTTCACGACACCACGCGGAGGCCCCGTACTCTCCTTGACTGAACTCAAGGGTTACCGGTACACACCAAAGTGCCACATCAACGTAGCAGACTGTTTCAACCGTGTCGGTATACCCTGCACAGTTCCCTCACAGCCTTGTTGCTACTTTCTAAGAAAGGTATCCCCCAGATCCGGGTTTAGGATCTATAGAACTCCCAAGCAACCCACAATTTAAAGCACACAAGGAAAACAATTGAAAACATAGTTATAAGCTAGCCCTAAGGTACACCTCACTTTAAGTTTATCCCCAGCAGAGTCGCCAGTTCTGTGATCGGTGGATCTGGAACTGACTGTTTAAAGCTGGATCGCGTATGTCGCGGAAGCAAGAGTCGCCACCGTCTTTTATTTTCTCCAAATGGAAAGGACAAAAGCACAGAAAAATTCCTTAAAGAGATTGCTCTCGGTTCGGGAGGTAGGTTATAGAAAGGGAAGGTGTTAGCACCCTTTCTATCCATGGTTATCCATGGGCTCTTAGATACTTGCTCACTTGTGTTTTCAAAAATGGTTTGTTTGCTTTTCAACTGTGGGTTTTAAAAAGTTTCTTTGAAAATTTCAGTTCGACTCTTGTATCGGTCCTCAAGAGTATTTGAAAAATGCTTTCGAAAGCTTTTTGAAAATGTGTTGGTGTGAAAAGTATTTTTGATTTGTTTTGTTTTGAATTAGAGCAAGTATCCACGAGTCGTCTACCTACCCTAAGGAATTCGTCTGTGTAAATGTCCTTTAAAGTAGTGCCATCCCACCATTGAGAGGTAGGTAGCACCACCGTTGGAGGTGTTCGGGTCAATTCGATTTTTAGGGACATGGTGATCACCAGAGCAATGGGAAGACACCTTAGAAGCTACCCTCATGCCAGGTTCCCGGATCATGAGGACTTACTAAGACATCCTCTACTCGACGATCACCTTTCGAGGCAAGGCAACAGTGAGGCGTACCCTAGGGGTGGTGTGTGCGATTCGTGTGTCGTTTTCATTTGCATTTATCTTGTGATGTTATTGGTGTTCTACGCTTGTTTTTATTTTAGTCATACATTCTTTCATGCTTCTTAACAGTTATAAATTTTGCGGGAAAGTAAATTCTAAACTATTACAAATGGCGCGGGTCCACATCGCCAAAATTAAACCGGACCCGATTTAACGGAAAGTAAATGAAGCAATAAAATAAAAGTGCGAAAAATTTAAATTACAATGCTTTGGGAGAGATACAAAAATTAATTAAACGACATAAAATAAAATACGCGAAATTAATAATTAAAAATATGGGCGTTGGACCCTTTTGCAAAAATTAAAGTTAATGAAGAATTAAAATTAAAATTAAATGTTTTTGGTATTTTTGTGTTTTTTATGATGTAATGGAAAGAATAATTAATTAAAATTAAAATGAAGCGTCAAACCCTAATTCTAATGTTTTTTAAGTTTATTGTGAAAATATTGAATTTTTAACCTAATTTAAATCTAAGTTAATTTACATGCAAAATTTAATTATGAAAATAAATAAGTTAAATATTATTATTGCAAAAAAAAAAGAAAATTAAGAAGAATAAAAATTAAACCTAATTCTATTTTTGGATTTTTAGTTATTAAAAGAATTAAAGTTAAAACCTATTTTACTAAAATTTATTTACATGTTAATTATTTACAAGAAAATAAATAAAATAAATACTTTTTTATGTTTTTATCCTTTTTCTGATTTTTTGATGTATTGTAAAAATATTGAATTAAATTAAAACAAGAAAACAAATAAAAATAATAATTAAAAGATATGAGAAAAACAAAAATATTTGCAAACCAGGGTGGGGGTGTAGTCCCAATATGGAGGTGTTGTTCAGCAAATCAGGCCCAATAAGCAGTGGATCCATTGACTTTGGCCAATTCGTGTGCTAGCGTGTTGACTTGGGCACAGCACGTTCTTTGATCTGAGCCCTTTGATGGACCTGCCAGGACGCGTGGCTGCTTGGATTATGATGGTACATGGTGAACCATAGCATTGTGCCTGCATAGGAATTGCCATTGCAAAATAGTAAATGGAATTATACAGACCTGGGGTTCGAACCCAGGTCTTTGATGTTACCAACACATGTCCCTGCCACTGAGCCATTTCAATCACATTTAATATATAATATCATACAAATAATATAAAAGAAAAGTAGAGCAATGCTTGGAACGCGCGTGAATTTTTAAATCCGCCTATCATGCTTCGCCACGAGGTCTTCGTCCTCGTTTTCCCTGAAACTAAAACAGATAGGCCACGGTTTTTATTGCGTGGTTTTAGAGGGGTTTAAAGAAAATAACGATTAGCCCCTCGACGCTCATAAATTGAGCGCGAGGGTGCCATCCTCTTCGTCTTCAAGCACTGAGTCCATTGGTGGCCATTTGGAGTTCTAATTTTTCCTTGTTATGAAAGCCCCAATTTTAAAACCTGTAAACCCTAATATTCAAACATGGTAGATTCGTATACATGGCACAAAAATGCAATTGAATGTGTTGGTTAGCTTAGAAACATCACACTGAACAAGAATACATAAATAAAAATGCAAAAAGATGCGTGAATTATGCTATACGATTTCAAGAATTTCGTGACTCAGTTTGGACATAATCTACCAATTCTTGGAGCTTTGTTTGTTGTTCTTGATTGGTACACGTTCAGAGTTACCCAAGGAAGCTACTGGGATCAAGATTAGGGCTTGAATCGTCCTCTAGAGTTGATTTCAGTTTTGAGTTTTTCAAGCAATTTCTCAAGTTTGTACTTTTGTTTTCTGCGCAGCCTTCAGTCCAATTCCATTAGGTTTTGATTCCTGATCATATAGTGAGCATATTAGGTTAAGAAAATTGTACAAAATCTTTTGAATTCAATGATTTGCATATTTGATTTTGTAAGATCTTTTTTGAATCTTTTTCACATGGTTCTTTGTGTCAATTAGCTCCAATCACACCAATTCTTTCCATAATTGAACAAGCACGAAATATTGAGAGTAGAATGTGCATAAAAAGATTTTTTTAGGTCAAGTTTATATTTTCTACATATTTAAATAATTTAAATGAATTAATATTAATATAAATTCAAATAAATAATTAAAAAATGAGAAAATCTTCCCCTTGGGCTTCATGGTCGTGCATAGGCTTAGAATGATGAATCATGGAGGAAAAATGGGCCCATTTGCATTTTTAGGTCATTTGAACCATTGTTGACTTTTCAAAATTCCCAAAAATTTCCCAACTTCCACAAGGCATAACTTGCTCCATTTTTAAGCTTTTCACATGTTCTTGGACATTTTGGAAAGGTCTTTGAGTCCTCTAACCAATGCCTTTGGTCCCATGTCATTTTGATTTACCAATCTCAAGTTATGGCCTTTGACTTAAAGCCCCTTTTTGTTGACTTTTGAAAATGACCTATAATGTTGAAATTGATAACTTTTTGTGAGAGCATTTCTTGGACTTTGAATATGAAGATGAATTATAGGAAATGTCTTTCTCTTCAAAATGAGCTTTGGATGGAATTTTTCTGATAATCCATGTGAAAGTTATGCCCTGGTCAATTTCAGTTGACTTTTTCAGCTGTCCAAATATAGTAACTTTTGCATCTTTGATGATTTCTGAGCCAAATTTTGAGAATCATGATCAAGCATTGATCAAATGATGTTTGTGGCTTCAAAATGATATATTGACCAAAAATTTGAACTTTTGACTGTCAAATGACCATTTTGCCCCTATAGTTGACTGTAGTGCAATCTAGGGTTTTGACTGTGCAATTTTGAGCTGAATGCCTTGAAACTTGATATGAGGATACTTGACCATCTTTGTAGGAATGTGAGACTTGATTGGGCCTTTGAAAACTTCCTTTTCTTGATCAGGACTCAAACCCTAGTTTTGACTGTATAGGAGACAGTTGAGCTGCACAACCCTTGGGGCATTTTGTGACCTTGACTTGACAAATCTTGGAGAATATGGGAGGGCAAGTTTTGGGGTACAACAGTTAGCGTTTAGGGTTAAGGGTTTATGGTTAGGTTTAGGGTTTAGTCTTTAGGGTTTATGGTTTAGTGTTTAGGGTTTAGGGTTTAGCTTTAGGGTTTAGTATTTAGGGTTTAGGGTTAATGGTTTAGAGATTAGGGTTTAGGGTTTAAGATTTAGGGTTTAGTATTTAGGGTTTAGGGTTTTAGGGTCTAAAATTTAGGATTTAGGATCTAGGGTTTAAGCTTTAGGGGTTAGGGTTTATGGTTTAGGGTTTAGGGTTTAAAGGTTTGAGGATAAGGGTTTGAGGTTTATGGTTTAAGGCTTAGGGTTTAGGGTTTGGGGTTTATGGTTTAATGTTTAGGGTTTAGGGTTTAGGGTTTATGGGAGTTTTAGGGTTTTATGGATTTGGGTTTAGGATTTTAGGATTTAGGGTTTAGGTTTATGGTTTAGGGTTTAAGGTTTAGTGTTAAGGGTATAGGGTTTAGGGTTAGGTTTTAGGGTTTAGGGTTTAAAGTATAGGGTTTATGGGACAGGGCTTAGGGTTTATGGTTTTAGGGTTATAGGGTTTTAGGTTTTGGGTTTTAGGGTTTAGTGTTTAGGGTTTGGGGTTTTGGGTTTAAGGTTTAGTGTTTAGTATTTAGGGTTTAGGGTTCAGGATTTAGGATTTAGGGTCTAGGGTTTAGGGTCTACACTTTAGGGGTTAGGGTTTAGGGTTTAGGGGTTAGGGTTTATGGTTTAGTGTTTAGGGTTAAAGGGTTTTCGGTTTAGGTTTAGGGTTTGGGGTTTAGGTTTAGGGATTAGGGTTTAGGGTTTAGGATTTAGGGTTTAGGGTTTAGGGATTAAGGTTTAGGGTTTAGGTTTAGGGTTTAGGGTTTAGGGTTTAGGGTTTTGGGTTTAGGGATTAGAGTTTAGGGTTTAGCTTTAGGGTTTAGTATTTAGGGTTTAGGGTTAATGGTTTAGGGATTAGGGTTTATGGTTTAAGATTTAAGGGTTTTGTATTTAGGGTTTAGGGTATTAGGGTCTAGAATTTAGGATTTAGGATCTAGGGTTTAAGCTTTAGGGGTTAGGGTTTTATCGTTTAAGGTTTAGGGTTGAAAGGTTTAGGGATAAGGGTTTGGGGTTTATGGTTTACGGCTTAGGTTTTAGGGTTTGGGGATTATGGTTTAAGGTTTAGGCTTTATGTGACTTTTAGGGTTTTATGGATTTGGATTAAGGATTTTAGGGTTTAGGGTTTAGGGTTTATGGTTTAGGGTTAGCGTTTAGGATTTAGGGTTTATGGTTCACGTTTAGGTTTAGGGTTTAGGGTTTAGGGTTTAGCTTTAGGGTTTAGTATTTAGGGTTTAGGGTTAATGGTTTAGGGATTAGGGTTTAGGGTTTAAGATTTAGGGTTTAGTATTTAGGGATTAGGGTTTTAGGTTCTAAAATTTAGGATTTAGGATCTAGGGTTTAAGGTTTATGGGTATGGGTTTATGGTTTAGGGTTTAGGGTTGAAAGGTTTAGGGATAAGGGTTTGGGGTTTATAGTTTACAGCTTAGGGTTTAGGGTTTGGGGTTTATGGTTTAAGGTTTATGGTTTAGGGTTTAGGGTTTTGGGAGTTTTATAGTTTTATGGATTTGGGTTTAGGATTTTATGGTTTAGGGTTTAGGGTTTAGGGTTTAGGGTTTAGGGTTTAGTGTTTAGGGTTTAGGGTTTAGGGTTAATGGTTTAGGGATTAGGGTTAAGGGTTTAGGGTTTAAGATTTAGGGTTTAGTATTTAGGGTTTAGGGTTTTAGGGTCTAGAATTTAGGATTTAGGATCCAGGGTTTAAGCTTTAGGGGTTAGGGTTTATTGTTTAGTGTTTGGGGTTGAAAGGTTTAGGGATAAGGGTTTGGGGTTTATGGTTTACGGCTTAGGGTTTAGGGTTTGGGGTTTATGGTTTAATATTTAGGGTTTAGGGTTTAGGTTTAGGGTTTATGGGAGTTTTAGGGTTTTATGGATTTGGGTTTAGGATTTAGGGTTTATGGTTTATGGTTTAGGGTTTAGGGTTAGCATATAGGGTTTAGGGTTTATGGTTAGGGTTTAGGGTTTAGGGTTTAGGGTTTAGTGTTTAGGGTTTATGCTTTAGGCTTTAGGGTTTAGGGTTTAGCTTTAGGGTTTATTATATAGGGTTTATGGTTAATGGTTTAGGGATTAGGGTTTAGGGTTTAGGGTTTAGGGTTTAAGATTTAGGGTTTAGTATTTAGGGTTTAGGGTTTTAGGGTCTAAAATTTAGGATTTCGGATCCAGGGTTTGAGCTTTAGGGGTTAGGGTTTATTGTTTAGAGTTTAGGGTTGAAAGGTTTAGGGATAAGGGTTTGGGGTTTATGGTTTAGGGTTTATGGTTTAGGGTTTGGGGTTTATGGTTTAAGGTTTAGTGTTTAGGGTTTAGGGTTAGGTTTTAGGTCTAGGGTTTAGGGTTTAGAGTATCGGGTTTATGGGACATGGCTTAGGGTTTATGGTTTTAGGGTTATAGGGTTTTAGGTTATGGGTTTTAGGGTTTAGTGTTTAGGGTTTGGGGTTTAGGGTTTAAGGTTTAGTGTTTAGTATTTAGGGTTTAGGGTTCAGGATTTAGGATTTAGGGTCTATGGTAAAGGGTCTACACTTTAGGGGTTAGGGTTTAGGGTTTAGGGGTTAGGGTTTATGGTTTAGTGTTTAGGGTTAGAGGGTTTTGGGTTTAGGTTTAGGGTTTAAGGTTTAGGGTTTAGGATTTGGGATTAGGGTTTAGGGTTTGGGGTTTAGGGTTTAGGGTTAAGGGTTTAGGTTTAGGGTTTTGTATTTAGGGTTTAGGGTTAATGGTTTAGGGATTAGGGTTTAGGGTTTAGGGTTTAAGATTTAGGGTTTAGTATTTAGGGTTTAGGGTTTTAGGGTATAGAATTTAGGATTTAGGATCTAGGGTTTCAGCTTTAGGGGTTAGGGTTTATTTTTTAGGGTTGAAAGGTTTAGGGATAAGGGTTTGGAGTTATGGTTTACGGCTTAGGGTTTAGGGTTTGGGGTTTATGGTTTAAGATTTAGGGTTTAGGGTTTATGGGTGTTTTAGGGTTTTATGGATTTGGGGTTAGGATTTTAGGGTTTAGGATTTAGGGTCTATGGTTTAGGGTCTACACTTTATGGGTTAGGGTTTAGGGTTTAGGGGTTAGGGTTTATGGTTTAGTGTTTAGGGTTAGAGGGTTTTGGGTTTAGGTTTAGGGTTTAAGGTTTAGGGTTTAGGGTTTAGGATTAGGGATTAGGGTTTAGGGTTTAGGGTTTAGGGTTTAGGGTTTAGGGTTTAGGGTTTAGGGTTTAGGGTTTAGGGTTTAGGGTTTAGGTTTAGGGTTTAGTATTTAGTATTTAGGGTTTAGGGTTTATGGTTTAATGTTTAGGGTTAGAGGGTTTTGGGTTTAGGTTTAGGGTTTAAGGTTTAGGGTTTATGGTTTAGGATTAGGGATTAGGGATTAGGGTTTAGGGTTTAGGTTAAGGGTTTAGGTTTAGGGTTTAGTATTTAGGGTTTAGGGTTAATGGTTTAGGGATTAGGGTTTAGGGTTTAGGGTTTAAGATTTAGGGTTTAGTATTTAGGATTTAGGGTCTAGAATTTAGGATTTAGGATCCAGGGTTTAAGCTTAAGGGGTTAGGGTTTATTGTTTAGGGTTTAGGGTTGAAAGGTTTAGGGATAAGGGTTTAGAGTTTATGGTTTACGGCTTAGGGTTTAGGGTTTGGGGTTTATGGTTTAAGATTTAGGGTTTAGGGTTTAGGTTTAGGGTTTTTGGGAGTTTTAGGGTTTTATGGATTTGGGTTTAGGATTTTAGGGTTTACGATTTAGGGTTTATTGTTTATGGTTTAGGGTTTAGGGTTAGCGTTTAGGGTTTATGATTTATGGTTAGGGTTTAGGGTTTAGGGTTTAGGGATTAGTGTTTAGGGTTTATGGTTTATGGTTTAGGGTTAGGGTTTAGGGTTTAGCTTTAGGGTTTAGTATTTAGGGTTTAGGGTTAATGGTTTAGGGATTAGGGTTTAGGGTTTATGGTTTAAGATTTAGGGTTTAGTATTTAGGGTTTAGGGTTTTAGGGTCTAAAATTTAGCATTTAGGATCTAGGGTTTAAGCTTTAGGGGTTAGGGTTTATGGTTTAGGGTTTAAAGGTTTAGGGATAAGGGTTTGAGGTTTATGGTTTAAGGCTTAGGGTTTAGGGTTTGGGGTTTATGTTTTAATGTTTAGGGTTTAGGGTTTAGGGTTTATAGGAGTTTTAGGGTTTTATGGATTTGGGTTTAGGATTTTAGGATTTAGGGTTTAGGTTTATGGTTTAGGGTTTAGGGTTTAGATTTTAGGGTATAGGGTTTAGGGTTAGGTTTTAGGGTTTAGGGTTTAGAGTATAGGGTTTATGGGACATGGCTTAGGGTTTATGGTTTTAGGGTTATAGGGTTTTAGGTTTTGGGTTTTAGGGTTTAGTGTTTAGGGTTTGGGGTTTTGGGTTTAAGGTTTAGTGTTTAGTATTTAGGGTTTAGGGTTCAAGATTTAGGAATTAGGGTCTAGGGTTTAGGGTCTACACTTTAGGGGTTAGGGTTTAGGGTTTAGTGTTTAAGGGTTAGGGTTTATGGTTTAGTGTTTAGGGTTAAAGGGTTTTGGGTTTAGGTTTAGGGTTTAAGGTTTAGGGTTTAGGGTTTAGGTTTAGGGATTAGGGTTTAGGGTTTAGGATTTAGGGTTTAGGGTTTAGGGATTAAGGTTTAGGGTTTAGGGTTTAGGGTTTAGGGTTTAGGGATTAGGGTTTAGGGTTTAGGGTTTAGCTTTAGGGTTTAGTATTTAGGGTTTAGGGTTAATGGTTTAGGGATTAGGGTTTAGGGTTTAAGATTTAAGGGTTTAGTATTTAGGGTTTATGGTTTTAGGGTCTAGAATTTAGGATTTAGGATGTAGGGTTTAATCATTAGGGGGTTAGGGTTTATGGTTTAAGGTTTAGGGTTGAAAGGTATAGGGATAAGGGGTTGGGGTTTATGGTTTACGGCTTAGGTTTTAGGGTTTGGGGATTATGGTTTAAGGTTTATGGTTTAGGGTTTAGGTTTAGGGTTTAGGGATTATGTGAGTTTTAGGGTTTTATGGATTTGGATTTAGGATTTTAGTGTTTAGGGTTTATGTTTTAGGGTTAGCGTTTAGGGTTTAGGGTTTATGGTTTAGGTTTAGGGTTTAGGTTTAGGGTTTAGGGTTTAGGGTTTAGTGTTTAGCTTTAGTGTTTAGTATTTAGGGTTTAGGGTTAATGGTTTAGGGATTAGGGTTTAGGGTTTAGGGTTTAAGATTTAGGGTTTAGTATTTAGGGTTTAGGGTTTTAGGGTTTAAAAATTACTATTTAGGATCTAGGGTATAAGCTTTAGGGGTTAGGGTTTATGGTTTAGGGTTTATGGTTGAAAGGTTTAGGGATAAGGGTTTGGGGTTTATGGTTTACAGCTTAGGGTTTAGGGTTTATGATTTAAGGTTTAGAGTTTAGGGTTTAGGGTTTTGGGAGTTTTAGGGTTTTATGGATTTGGGTTTAGGATTTTAGGGTTTATGGTTTGTGGTTTATGGTTTAGGGTTTAGGGTTTAGTGTTTAGGGTTTAGGGTTAAGGGTTAATGATTTAGGGATTAGGGTTTAGGGTTTAAGATTTAGGGTTTAGTATTTAGGGTTTAGGGTTTTAGGGTCTAGAATTTAGGATTTAGGATCCAGGGTTTAAGCTTTAGGGGTTAGGGTTTATTGTTTAAGGTTTGGGGTTGAAAGGTTTAGGGATAAGGGTTTGGGGTTTATGGTTTACGGCTTAGGGTTTAGGGTTTGGGGTTTATGGTTTAAGATTTAGGGTTTAGGGTTTAGGTTAAGGGTTTATGGGAGTTTTAGGGTTTTATGGATTTGGGTTTAGGATTTTAGGGTTTAGGATTTAGGGTTTATGGTTTATGGTTTAGGGTTTAGGGTTAGCGTTTAGGGTTTAGGGTTTATGGTTAGGGTTTAGGGTTTAGGGTTTGGGGTTTAGTGTTTAGGGTTTATGGTTTAGGGTTTAGGGTTTAGGGTTTAGCTTTAGGGTTTAGTATTTAGGTTTTAGGGTTAATGGTTTAGGGATTAGGGTTTAGGGTTTAAGATTTAGGGTTTAGTATTTAGGGTTTAGGGTTTTAGGGTCTAGAATTTAGGATTTAGGATCCATGGTTTGAGCTTTAGGGGTTAGGGTTTATTGTTTAGAGTTTAGGGTTGAAAGGTTTAGGGATAAGGGTTTGGGGTTTAGGGTTTAGGGTTTATGGTTTAGGGTTTGGGGTTTATGGTTTAAGGTTTAGTGTTTAGGGTTTAGGGTTTATGGGAGTTTTAGGGTTTTATGGATTTGGGTTTAGGATTTTAGGATTTAGGGTTTAGGGTTTAGGGTTTAGGGTTTAGGGTTTAGGGTTTAGGGTTTAGTGTTTAGGGTTTAGGGTTTAGGGTTAGGTTTTAGGTCTAGGGTTTAGAATATCGGGTTTATGGGATAGGGCTTAGGGTTTATGATTTTAGGGTTATAGGGTTTTAGGTTATGGGTTTTAGGGTTTAGTGTTTAGGGTTTGGGGTTTAGGGTTTAAGGTTTAGTGTTTAGTATTTAGGGTTTAGGGTTCAGGATTTAGGATTTAGGGTCTATGGTTTAGGGTCTACACTTTAGGGGTTAGGGTTTAGGGGTTAGGGTTTATGGTTTAGTGTTTAGGGTTAGAGGGTTTTGGGTTTAGGTTTAGGGTTTAAGGTTTATGGTTTAGGATTAGGGATTAGGGTTTAGGGTTTAGGGTTTAGGGTTTAGGGTTAAGGGTTTAGGTTTAGGGTTTAGTATTTAGGGTTTAGGGTTAATGGTTTAGGGATTAGGGTTTAGGGTTTAGGGTTTAATATTTAGGGTTTAGTATTTAGGGTTTAGGGTTTTAGGGTCTAGAATTTAGGATTTAGGATCTAGGGTTTAAGCTTTAGGGGTTAGGGTTTATTGTTTAGGGTTGAAAGGTTTAGGGATAAGGGTTTGGAGTTTATGGTTTACGGCTTAGGGTTTAGGTTTTGGGGTTTATGGTTTAAGATTTAGGGTTTAGGGTTTAGGTTTAGGGTTTATGGGAGTTTTAGGGTTTTATGGATTTGGGTTTAGGATTTTAGGGTTTAGGATTTAGGGTTTAGGGTTTAGGGTTAGCGTTTAGGGTTTAGGGTTTATGGTTAGGGTTTAGGGTTTAGGGTTTAGTATTTAGGGTTTATGGTTTAGGGTTTATGGTTTAGTGTTTAGGGTTTAGCTTTAGGGTTTACTATTTAGGGTTTAGGGTTAATGGTTTAGGGATTAGGGTTTAGGGTTTAAGATTTAGGGTTTAGTATTTAGGGTTTAGGGTTTTAGGGTCTAGAATTTAGGATTTAGGATCCATGGTTTAAGCTTTAGGGGTTAGGGTTTATTGTTTAGGGTTTGGGGTTGAAAGGTTTAGGGATAAGGGTTTGGGGTTTATGGTTTACGGCTTAGGGTTTAGGGTTTAGGGTTTGGGGTTTATGGTTTAAGATTTAGGGTTTAGGGTTTAGGTTTAAGCTTTATAGGGGTTTTAGGGTTTTATGGATTTGGGTTTAGGATTTAGGGTTTATGGTTTATGGTTTAGGGTTTAGGGTTAGCGTTTAGGGTTTAGGGTTTATGGTTATGGTTTAGGGTTTAGGGTTTAGGGTTTAGGGTTTAGTGTTTAGGGTTTATGGTTTAGGCTTTAGGGTTTAAGGTTTAGCTTTAGGGTTTAGTATTTAGGGTTTAGGGTTAATAGTTTAGGGATTAGGGTTTAGGGTTTAAGATTTAGGGTTTAGTATTTAGGGTTTAGGGGCTAAAATTTAGGATTTAGGATCTAGGGTTTAAGCTTTAGGGGTTAGTGTTTATGGTTTAAGGTTTAGGGTTTAAATGTTTAGGGATAAGGGTTTGGTGTTTATGGTTTAAGGCTTAAGGTTTAGGGTTTGGGGTTTATGGGTTAATGTTTAGGGTTTAGGGTTTAGGGTTTGTGGGAGTTTTAGGGTTTTATGGATTTGGGTTTAGGATTTTAGGATTTAGGGTTTAGGTTTATGGTTTAGGGTTTAGGGTTTAGTGTTTAGGGTATAGGGTTTAGGGTTTAGGGTTAGGTTTTAGGGTTTACGGTTTAGAGTATAAGGTTTATGGGACATGGCTTAGGGTTTATGGTTTTAGGGTTATAGGGTTTTAGGTTTTGGGTTTTAGGGTTTAGTGTTTAGGGTTTAGGATTTTGGGTTTAAGGTTAAGTGTTTATTATTTAGGGTTTAGGGTTCAGGATTCAAGATTTAGGGTCTAGGGTTTAGGGTTTACACTTCAGTGGTTAGGGGTTAGGGTTTAGGGTTTAGGGGTTAGGGTTTATGGGTTTAGGGTTTAGGGTTTTGGTTTAGCTTTAGGGTTTAAGATTTAGGGTTTAGGGTTTATGGTTAATGGTTTAGGGATTAGGGTTTAGGGTTTAAGATTTAAGATTTAAGGGTTTAGTATTTAGGGTTTAGGGTTTTAGGGTCTAGAATTTAGAATTTAGGATCTAGGGTTTAAGCTTTAGGGGTTAGGGTTTATTGTTTAGAGTTTAGGGTTGAAAGGTTTAGGGATAAGGGTTTGGGGTTTATGGTTTAGGGTTTGGGGTTTATGGTTTAAGGTTTAGTGTTTAGGGTTTAGGGTTTATGGGAGTTTTAGGGTTTTATGGATTTGGGTTTAGGATTTTAGGATTTAGGGTTTATGGTTTAGGGTTTAGGGTTTAGTGTTTAGGGTTTAGGGTTTAAGGTTAGGTTTTAGGACTAGGGTTTAAGGTTTAGAGTATCGGGTTTATGGGACAGGGCTTAGGGTTTATGGTTTTAGGGTTATAGGGTTTTAGGTTATGGGTTTTAAGGTTTAGTGTTTAGGGTTTGGGGTTTAGGGTTTGGGGTTTAGGGTTTATGGTTTAATGTTTAGTATTTAGGGTTTAGGGTTCAGGATTTAGGATTTAGGGTCTATGGTTTATGGTCTACACTTTAGGGGTTAGGGTTTAGGGTTTAGGGGTTAGGGTTTATGGTTTAGTGTTTAGGGTTAGAGGATTTTGGGTTTAGGTTTAGGGTTTAAGGTTTAGAGTTTAGGGTTTAGGATTAGGGATTAGGGTTTAGGGTTTAGGGTTTAGGGTTTAGGTTTAGGGTTTAGTATTTAGGGTTTAGGGTTAATGGTTTAGGGATTAGGGTTTAGGGTTTAAGATTTAGGGTTTAGTATTTAGGGTTTAGGGTTTTAGGGTCTAGAATTTAGGATTTAGGATCTAGGGTTTAAGCTTTAGGGTTAGGGTTTATTGTTTAGGGTTGAAAGGTTTAGGGATAAGGGTTTGGAGTTTATGGTTTACGGCTTAGGGTTTAGGGTTTATGGTTTAAGATTTAGGGTTTAGGGTTTAGGTTTAGGGTATATGGGAGCTTTAGGGTTTTATGGATTTGGGGTTAGGATTTTAGGGTTTAGGATTTAGGGTTTATGGTTTATGGTTTATGGTTAGCGTTTAGGGTTAAGGGTTTATGGTTAGGTTTAGGGTTTAGTCTTTAGGGTTTATGGTTTAGTGTTTAGGGTTTAGGGTTTAGCTTTAGGGTTTAGTATTTAGGGTTTAGGGTTAATGGTTTAGAGATTAGGGTTTAGGGTTTAAGATTTAGGGTTTAGTATTTAGGGTTTAGGGTTTTAGGGTCTAAAATTTAGGATTTAGGATCTAGGGTTTAAGCTTTAGGGGTTAGGGTTTATGGTTTAGGGTTTAGGGTTTAAAGGTTTGAGGATAAGGGTTTGAGGATTATGGTTTAAGGCTTAGGGTTTAGGGTTTGGGGTTTATGGTTTAATGTTTAGGGTTTAGGGTTTAGGGTTTATGGGAGTTTTAGGGTTTTATGGATTTGGGTTTAGGATTTTAGGATTTAGGGTTTAGGTTTATGGTTTAGGGTTTAAGGTTTAGTGTTAAGGGTATAGGGTTTAGGGTTAGGTTTTAGGGTTTAGGGTTTAAAGTATAGGGTTTATGGGACAGGGCTTAGGGTTTATGGTTTTAGGGTTATAGGGTTTTAGGTTTTGGGTTTTAGGGTTTAGTGTTTAGGGTTTGGGGTTTTGGGTTTAAGGTTTAGTGTTTAGTATTTAGGGTTTAGGGTTCAGGATTTAGGATTTAGGGTCTAGGGTTTAGGGTCTACACTTTAAGGGTTAGGGTTTAGGGTTTAGGGGTTAGGGTTTATGGTTTAGTGTTTAGGGTTAAAGGGTTTTCGGTTTAGGTTTAGGGTTTAAGGTTTAGGGTTTGGGGTTTAGGTTTAGGGATTAGGGTTTAGGGTTTAGGATTTAGGGTTTAGGGTTTAGGGATTAAGGTTTAGGGTTTAGGTTTAGGGTTTAGGGTTTAGGGTTTTGGGTTTAGGGATTAGAGTTTAGGGTTTAGCTTTAGGGTTTAGTATTTAGGGTTTAGGGTTAATGGTTTAGGGATTAGGGTTTAGGGTTTAAGATTTAAGGGTTTTGTATTTAGGGTTTAGGGTTTTAGGGTCTAGAATTTAGGATTTAGGATCTAGGGTTTAAGCTTTAGGGGTTAGGGTTTATGGTTTAAGGTTTAGGTTTGAAAGGTTTAGGGATAAGGGTTTGGGGTTTATGGTTTACGGCTTAGGTTTTAGGGTTTGGGGATTATGGTTTAAGGTTTAGGGTTTATGTGACTTTTAGGGTTTTATGGATTTGGATTAAGGATTTTAGGGTTTAGGGTTTAGGGTTTATGGTTTAGGGTTAGCGTTTAGGATTTAGGGTTTATGGTTCACGTTTAGGTTTAGGGTTTAGGGTTTAGGGTTTAGGGTTTAGGGTTTAGCTTTAGGGTTTAGTATTTAGGGTTTAGGGTTAATGGTTTAGGGATTAGGGTTTAGGGTTTAAGATTTAGGGTTTAGTATTTAGGGTTTAGGGTTTTAGGGTCTAAAATTTAGGATTTAGGATCTAGGGTTTAAGGTTTATGGGTATGGGTTTATGGTTTAGGGTTTAGGGTTGAAAGGTTTAGGGATAAGGGTTTGGGGTTTATGGTTTACAGCTTAGGGTTTAGGGTTTGGGGTTTATGGTTTAAGGTTTATGGTTTAGGGTTTTGGGTTTTGGGAGTTTTATAGTTTTATGGATTTGGGTTTAGGATTTTATGGTTTAGGGTTTAGGGTTTAGGGTTTAGGGTTTAGTGTTTAGGGTTTAGGGTTTAGGGTTAATGGTTTAGGGATTAGGGTTAAGGGTTTAGGGTTTAAGATTTAGGGTTTAGTATTTAGGGTTTAGGGTTTTAGGGTTTAGAATTTAGGATTTAGGATCCAGGGTTTAAGCTTTAGGGGTTAGGGTTTATTGTTTAGTGTTTGGGGTTGAAAGGTTTAGGGATAAGGGTTTGGGGTTTATGGTTTACGGCTTAGGGTTTAGGGTTTGGGGTTTATGGTTTAATATTTAGGGTTTAGGGTTTAGGTTTAGGGTTTATGGGAGTTTTAGGGTTTTATGGATTTGGGTTTAGGATTTAGGGTTTATGGTTTATGGTTTAGGGTTTAGGGTTAGCATATAGGGTTTAGGGTTTATGGTTAGGGTTTAGGGTTTAGGGTTTAGGGTTTAGTGTTTAGGGTTTATGCTTTAGGCTTTAGGGTTTAGGGTTTAGCTTTAGGGTTTATTATATAGGGTTTATGGTTAATGGTTTAGGGATTAGGGTTTAGGGTTTAAGATTTAGGGTTTAGTATTTTGGGTTTAGGGTTTTAGGGTCTAAAATTTAGGATTTCGGATCCAGGGTTTGAGCTTTAGGGGTTAGGGTTTATTGTTTAGAGTTTAGGGTTGAAAGGTTTAGGGATAAGGGTTTGGGGTTTATGGTTTAGGGTTTATGGTTTAGGGTTTGGGGTTTATGGTTTAAGGTTTAGTGTTTAGGGTTTAGGGTTTAGGGTTAGGTTTTAGGTCTAGGGTTTAGGGTTTAGAGTATCGGGTTTATGGGACATGGCTTAGGGTTTATGGTTTTAGGGTTATAGGGTTTTAGGTTTTAGGGTTTAGTGTTTAGGGTTTGCGGTTTAGGGTTTAAGGTTTAGTGTTTAGTATTTAGGGTTTAGGGTTCAGGATTTAGGATTTAGGGTCTATGGTTTAGGGTCTACACTTTAGGGGTTAGGGTTTAGGGTTTAGGGGTTAGGGTTTATGGTTTAGTGTTTAGGGTTAGAGGGTTTTGGGTTTAGGTTTAGGGTTTAAGGTTTAGGGTTTAGGATTTGGGATTAGGGTTTAGGGTTTGGGGTTTAGGGTTAAGGGTTAAGGGTTTAGGTTTAGGGTTTTGTATTTAGGGTTTAGGGTTAATGGTTTAGGGATTAGGGTTTAGGGTTTAGGGTTTAAGATTTAGGGTTTAGTATTTAGGGTTTAGGGTTTTAGGGTATAGAATTTAGGATTTAGGATCTAGGGTTTCAGCTTTAGGGGTTAGGGTTTATTTTTTAGGGTTGAAAGGTTTAGGGATAAGGGTTTGGAGTTATGGTTTACGGCTTAGGGTTTAGGGTTTGGGGTTTATGGTTTAAGATTTAGGGTTTAGGGTTTATGGGTGTTTTAGGGTTTTATGGATTTGGGGTTAGGATTTTAGGGTTTAGGATTTAGGGTCTATGGTTTAGGGTCTACACTTTATGGGTTAGGGTTTAGGGTTTAGGGTTTAGGGTTTAGGGGTTAGGGTTTATGGTTTAGTGTTTAGGGTTAGAGGGTTTTGGGTTTAGGTTTAGGGTTTAAGGTTTAGGGTTTAGGGTTTAGGATTAGGGATTAGGGTTTAGGGTTTAGGGTTTAGGGTTTAGGGTTTAGGGTTTAGGGTTTAGGGTTTAGGGTTTAGGGTTTAGGGTTTAGGTTTAGGGTTTAGTATTTAGTATTTAGGGTTTAGGGTTTATGGTTTAGTGTTTAGGGTTAGAGGGTTTTGGGTTTAGGTTTAGGGTTTAAGGTTTAGGGTTTATGGTTTAGGATTAGGGATTAGGGATTAGGGTTTAGGGTTTAGGTTAAGGGTTTAGGTTTAGGGTTTAGTATTTAGGGTTTAGGGTTAATGGTTTAGGGATTAGGGTTTAGGGTTTAGGGTTTAAGATTTAGGGTTTAGTATTTAGGATTTAGGGTCTAGAATTTAGGATTTAGGATCCAGGGTTTAAGCTTTAGGGGTTAGGGTTTATTGTTTAGGGTTTAGGGTTGAAAGGTTTAGGGATAAGGGTTTGGAGTTTATGGTTTACGGCTTAGGGTTTAGGGTTTGGGGTTTATGGTTTAAGATTTAGGGTTTAGGGTTTAGGTTTAGGGTATTTGGGAGTTTTAGGGTTTTATGGATTTGGGTTTAGGATTTTAGGGTTTAGGATTTAGGGTTTATTGTTTATGGTTTAGGGTTTAGTGTTAGCGTTTAGGGTTTATGATTTATGGTTAGGGTTTAGGGTTTAGGGTTTAGGGATTAGTGTTTAGGGTTTATGGTTTATGGTTTAGGGTTAGGGTTTAGGGTTTAGCTTTAGGGTTTAGTATTTAGGGTTTAGGGTTAATGGTTTAGGGATTAGGGTTTAGGGTTTATGGTTTAAGATTTAGGGTTTAGTATTTAGGGTTTAGGGTTTTAGGGTCTAAAATTTAGCATTTAGGATCTAGGGTTTAAGCTTTAGGGGTTAGGGTTTATGGTTTAGGGTTTAAAGGTTTAGGGATAAGGGTTTGAGGTTTATGGTTTAAGGCTTAGGGTTTAGGGTTTGGGGTTTATGTTTTAATGTTTAGGGTTTAGGGTTTAGGGTTTATAGGAGTTTTAGGGTTTTATGGATTTGGGTTTAGGATTTTAGGATTTAGGGTTTAGGTTTATGGTTTAGGGTTTAGGGTTTAGTGTTTAGGGTATAGGGTTTAGGGTTAGGTTTTAGGGTTTAGAGTATAGGGTTTATGGGACATGGCTTAGGGTTTATGGTTTTAGGGTTATAGGGTTTTAGGTTTTGGGTTTTAGGGTTTATTGTTTAGGGTTTGGGGTTTTGGGTTTAAGGTTTAGTGTTTAGTATTTAGGGTTTAGGGTTCAAGATTTAGGAATTAGGGTCTAGGGTTTAGGGTCTACACTTTAGGGGTTAGGGTTTAGGGTTTAGTGTTTAAGGGTTAGGGTTTATGGTTTAGTGTTTAGGGTTAAAGGGTTTTGGGTTTAGGTTTAGGGTTTAAGGTTTAGGGTTTAGGGTTTAGGTTTAGGGATTAGGGTTTAGGGTTTAGGATTTAGGGTTTAGGGTTTAGGGTTTAGGGATTAAGGTTTAGGGTTTAGGGTTAGGGTTTAGGGTTTAGGGTTTAGGGATTAGGGTTTAGGGTTTAGGGTTTAGCTTTAGGGTTTAGTATTTAGGGTTTAGGGTTAATGGTTTAGGGATTAGGGTTTAGGGTTTAAGATTTAAGGGTTTAGTATTTAGGGTTTAGGGTTTTAGGGTCTAGAATTTAGGATTTAGGATGTAGGGTTTAATCATTAGGGGGTTAGGGTTTATGGTTTAAGGTTTAGGGTTGAAAGGTATAGGGATAAGGGTTTGGGGTTTATGGTTTACGGCTTAGGTTTTAGGGTTTGGGGATTATGGTTTAAGGTTTATGGTTTAGGTTTTAGGTTTAGGGTTTAGGGTTTATGTGAGTTTTAGGGTTTTATGGATTTGGATTTAGGATTTTAGTGTTTAGGGTTTATGTTTTAGGGTTAGCGTTTAGGGTTTAGGGTTTATGGTTTAGGTTTAGGTTTAGGGTTTAGGTTTAGGGTTTAGGGTTTAGGGTTTAGTGTTTAGCTTTAGTGTTTAGTATTTAGGGTTTAGGGTTAATGGTTTAGGGATTAGGGTTTAGGGTTTAGGGTTTAAGATTTAGGGTTTAGTATTTAGGGTTTAGGGTTTTAGGGTTTAAAAATTACTATTTAGGATCTAGGGTATAAGCTTTAGGGGTTAGGGTTTATGGTTTAGGGTTTATGGTTGAAAGGTTTAGGGATAAGGGTTTGGGGTTTATGGTTTACAGCTTAGGGTTTAGGGTTTATGATTTAAGGTTTAGAGTTTAGGGTTTAGGGTTTTGGGAGTTTTAGGGTTTTATGGATTTGGGTTTAGGATTTTAGGGTTTATGGTTTGTGGTTTATGGTTTAGGGTTTAGGGTTTAGTGTTTAGGGTTTAGGGTTAAGGGTTAATGATTTAGGGATTAGGGTTTAGGGTTTAAGATTTAGGGTTTAGTATTTAGGGTTTAGGGTTTTAGGGTCTAGAATTTAGGATTTAGGATCCAGGGTTTAAGCTTTAGGGGTTAGGGTTTATTGTTTAAGGTTTGGGGTTGAAAGGTTTAGGGATAAGGGTTTGGGGTTTATGGTTTACGGCTTAGGGTTTAGGGTTTGGGGTTTATGGTTTAAGATTTAGGGTTTAGGGTTTAGGTTAAGGGTTTATGGGAGTTTTAGGGTTTTATGGATTTGGGTTTAGGATTTTAGGGTTTAGGATTTAGGGTTTATGGTTTATGGTTTAGGGTTTAGGGTTAGGGTTTAGGGTTTAGGGTTTATGGTTAGGGTTTAGGGTTTAGGGTTTGGGGTTTAGTGTTTAGGGTTTATGGTTTAGGGTTTAGGGTTTAGGGTTTAGGGTTTAGCTTTAGGGTTTAGTATTTAGGTTTTAGGGTTAATGGTTTAGGGATTAGGGTTTAAGATTTAGGGTTTAGTATTTAGGGTTTAGGGTTTTAGGGTCTAGAAATTAGGATTTAGGATCCATGGTTTGAGCTTTAGGGGTTAGGGTTTATTGTTTAGAGTTTAGGGTTGAAAGGTTTAGGGATAAGGGTTTGGGGTTTAGGGTTTAGGGTTTATGGTTTAGGGTTTGGGGTTTATGGTTTAAGGTTTAGTGTTTAGGGTTTAGGGTTTATGGGAGTTTTAGGGTTTTATGGATTTGGATTTAGGATTTTAGGATTTAGGGTTTAGGGTTTAGGGTTTAGGGTTTAGGGTTTAGGGTTTAGTGTTTAGGGTTTAGGGTTTAGGGTTTAGGGTTAGGTTTTAGGTCTAGGGTTTAGAATATCGGGTTTATGGGATAGGGCTTAGGGTTTATGGTTTTAGGGTTACAGGGTTTTAGGTTATGGGTTTTAGGGTTTAGTGTTTAGGGTTTGGGGTTTAGGGTTTAAGGTTTAGTGTTTAGTATTTAGGGTTTAGGGTTCAGGATTTAGGATTTAGGGTCTATGGTTTAGGGTCTACACTTTAGGGGTTAGGGTTTAGGGGTTAGGGTTTATGGTTTAGTGTTTAGGGTTAGAGGGTTTTGGGTTTAGGTTTAGGGTTTAAGGTTTATGGTTTAGGATTAGGGATTAGGGTTTAGGGTTTAGGGTTTAGGGTTTAGGGTTTAGGGTTAAGGGTTTAGGTTTAGGGTTTAGTATTTAGGGTTTAGGGTTAATGGTTTAGGGATTAGGGTTTAGGGTTTAATATTTAGGGTTTAGTATTTAGGGTTTAGGGTTTTAGGGTCTAGAATTTAGGATTTAGGATCTAGGGTTTAAGCTTTAGGGGTTAGGGTTTATTGTTTAGGGTTGAAAGGTTTAGGGATAAGGGTTTGGAGTTTATGGTTTACGGCTTAGGGTTTAGGGTTTGGGGTTTATGGTTTAAGATTTAGGGTTTAGGGTTTAGGTTTAGGGTTTATGGGAGTTTTAGGGTTTTATGGATTTGGGTTTAGGATTTTAGGGTTTAGGATTTAGGGTTTAGGGTTTAGGGTTAGCGTTTAGGGTTTAGGGTTTATGGTTAGGGTTTAGGGTTTAGTATTTAGGGTTTATGGTTTAGGGTTTAGGGTTTAGTGTTTAGGGTTTAGCTTTAGGGTTTACTATTTAGGGTTTAGGGTTAATGGTTTAGGGATTAGGGTTTAGGGTTTAAGATTTAGGGTTTAGTATTTAGGGTTTAGGGTTTTAGGGTCTAGAATTTAGGATTTAGGATCCATGGTTTAAGCTTTAGGGGTTAGGGTTTATTGTTTAGGGTTTGGGGTTGAAAGGTTTAGGGATAAGGGTTTGGGGTTTATGGTTTACGGCTTAGGGTTTAGGGTTTAGGGTTTGGGGTTTATGGTTTAAGATTTAGGGTTTAGGGTTTAGGTTTAAGCTTTATAGGGGTTTTTGGGTTTTATGGATTTAGGTTTAGGATTTAGGGTTTATGGTTTATGGTTTAGGGTTTAGGGTTAGCGTTTAGGGTTTAGGGTTTATGGTTATGGTTTAGGGTTTAGGGTTTAGGGTTTAGTGTTTAGGGTTTATGGTTTAGGCTTTAGGGTTTAAGGTTTAGCTTTAGGGTTTAGTATTTAGGGTTTAGGGTTAATAGTTTAGGGATTAGGGTTTAGGGTTTAAGATTTAGGGTTTAGTATTTAGGGTTTAGGGGCTAAAATTTAGGATTTAGGATCTAGGGTTTAAGCTTTAGGGGTTAGGGTTTATGGTTTAAGGTTTAGGGTTTAAATGTTTAGGGATAAGGGTTTGGTGTTTATGGTTTAAGGCTTAAGGTTTAGGGTTTGGGGTTTATGGGTTAATGTTTAGGGTTTAGGGTTTAGGGTTTGTGGGAGTTTTAGGGTTTTATGGATTTTGGTTTAGGATTTTAGGATTTAGGGTTTAGGTTTATGGTTTAGGGTTTAGTGTTTAGGGTATAGGGTTTAGGGTTTAGGGTTAGGTTTTAGGGTTTAGGGTTTAGAGTATAGGGTTTATGGGACATGGCTTAGGGTTTATGGTTTTAGGGTTATAGGGTTTTAGGTTTTGGGTTTTAGGGTTTAGTGTTTAGGGTTTAGGATTTTGGGTTTAAGGTTTAGTGTTTATTATTTAGGGTTTAGGGTTCAGGATTTAGGATTTAGGGTCTAGGGTTTAGGGTTTACACTTCAGGGGTTAGGGGTTAGGGTTTAGGGTTTAGGGGTTAGGGTTTATGGGTTTAGGGTTTAGGGTTTTGGTTTAGCTTTAGGGTTTAAGATTTAGGGTTTAGGGTTTATGGTTAATGGTTTAGGGATTAGGGTTTAGGGTTTAAGATTTAAGATTTAAGGGTTTAGTATTTAGGGTTTAGGGTTTTAGGGTCTAGAATTTAGAATTTAGGATCTAGGGTTTAAGCTTTAGGTGTTAGGGTTTATGGTTTAGGGTTTAGGGTTTATGGTTTAGGGTTTAGGGTTTAGGGTTAAGGGGTTAGGGTTTATGGTTTAGTGTTTAGGGTTTAGAGTTTATGGTTTAAGGTTTAGGGTTTAGGGTTTGGGGTTTAAAAATTACTATTTAGGTTCTAGGGTTTAAGCTTTAGGGGTTAGGGTTTATGGTTTAGGGTTTAGGGTTGAAAGGTTTAGGGATAAGGGTTTGGGGTTTATGGTTTACAGCTTAGGGTTTAGGGTTTATGATTTAAGGTTTAGGGTTTAGGGTTTAGGGTTTTGGGAGTTTTAGGGTTTTATGGATTTGGGTTTAGGATTTTAGGGTTTATGGTTTGTGGTTTATGGTTTAGGGTTTAGGGTTTAGTGTTTAGGGTTTAGGGTTTAGGGTTAATGATTTAGGGATTAGGGTTTAAGATTTAGGGTTTAGTATTTAGGGTTTAGGGTTTTAGGGTCTAGAATTTAGGATTTAGGATCCAGGGTTTAAGCTTTAGGGGTTAGGGTTTATTGTTTAAGGTTTGGGGTTGAAAGGTTTAGGGATAAGGGTTTGGGGTTTATGGTTTACGGCTTAGGGTTTAGGGTTTGGGGTTATGGTTTAAGATTTAGGGTTTAGGGTTTAGGTTAAGGGTTTATGGGAGTTTTAGGGTTTTATGGATTTGGGTTTAGGATTTTAGGGTTTAGGATTTAGGGTTTATGGTTTATGGTTTAGGGTTTAGGGTTAGCGTTTAGGGTTTAGGGTTTATGGTTAGGGTTTAGGGTTTAGGGTTTGGGGTTTAGTGTTTAGGGTTTATGGTTTAGGGTTTAGGGTTTAGGGTTTATGGTTTAGCTTTAGGGTTTAGTATTTAGGTTTTAGGGTTAATGGTTTAGGGATTAGGGTTTAGGGTTTAGGGTTTAAGATTTAGGGTTTAGTATTTAGGGTTTAGGGTCTAGAATTTAGGATTTAGGATCCAGGGTTTGAGCTTTAGGGGTTAGGGTTTATTGTTTAGAGTTTAGGGTTGAAAGGTTTAGGGATAAGGGTTTGGGGTTTAGGATTTAGGGTTTATGGTTTAGGGTTTGGGGTTTAGGGTTTATGGGAGTTTTAGGGTTTTATGGATTTGGGTTTAGGATTTTAGGATGTAGGGTTTAGGGTTTAGGGTTTATGGTTTAGGGTTTAGTGTTTAGGGTTTAGGGTTTAGGGTTAGGTTTTAGGTCTAGGGTTTAGAATATCGGGTTTATGGGATAGGGCTTAGAATTTATGGTTTTAGGGTTATAGGGTTTTAGGTTATGGGTTTTAGGGTTTAGTGTTTAGGGTTTGGGGTTTAGGGTTTAAGGTTTAGTGTTTAGTATTTAGGGTTTAGGGTTCAGGATTTAGGATTTAGGGTCTATGGTTTAGGGTCT
This sequence comes from Vicia faba, assembly GCA_948472305.1. Lineage (NCBI taxonomy): Eukaryota > Viridiplantae > Streptophyta > Magnoliopsida > Fabales > Fabaceae > Vicia > Vicia faba. The sequence continues at coordinate 61,542,099 of OX451737.1, read as the reverse complement.
ACACTTTAGGGGTTAGGGTTTATGGTTTAGTGTTTAGGGTTAGAGGGTTTTGGGTTTAGGTTTAGGGTTTAAGGTTTATGGTTTAGGATTAGGGATTAGGGTTTAGGGTTTAGGGTTTAGGGTTAAGGGTTTAGGTTTAGGGTTTAGTATTTAGGGTTTAGGGTTAATGGTTTAGGGATTAGGGTTTAGGGTTTAGGGTTTAATATTTAGGGTTTAGTATTTAGGGTTTAGGGTTTTAGGGTCTAGAATTTAGGATTTAGGATCTAGGGTTTAAGCTTTAGGGGTTAGGGTTTATTGTTTAGGGTTGAAAGGTTTAGGGATAAGGGTTTGGAGTTTATGGTTTACGGCTTAGGGTTTAGGGTTTGGGGTTTATGGTTTAAGATTTAGGGTTTAGGGTTTAGGTTTAGGGTTTATGGGAGTTTTAGGGTTTTATGGATTTGGGTTTAGGATTTTAGGGTTTAGGATTTAGGGTTTAGGGTTTAGGGTTAGCGTTTAGGGTTTAGGGTTTATGGTTAGGGTTTAGGGTTTAGTGTTTAGGGTTTATGGTTTAGGGTTTAGGGTTTAGTGTTTAGGGTTTAGCTTTAGGGTTTACTATTTAGGGTTTAGGGTTAATGGTTTAGGGATTAGGGTTTAGGGTTTAAGATTTAGGGTTTAGTATTTAGGGTTTAGGGTTTTAGGGTCTAGAATTTAGGATTTAGGATCCATGGTTTAAGCTTTAGGGGTTAGGGTTTATTGTTTAGGGTTTGGGGTTGAAAGGTTTAGGGATAAGGGTTTGGGGTTTATGGTTTACGGCTTAGGGTTTAGGGTTTAGGGTTTGGAGTTTATGGTTTAAGATTTAGGGTTTAGGGTTTAGGTTTAAGGTTTATGGGGGTTTTAGGGTTTTATGGATTTGGGTTTAGGATTTAGGGTTTATGGTTTATGGTTTAGGGTTTAGGGTTAGCGTTTAGGGTTTAGGGTTTATGGTTATGGTTTAGGGTTTAGGGTTTAGGGTTTAGGGTTTAGTGTTTAGGGTTTATGGTTTAGGCTTTAGGGTTTAGGGTTTAGCTTTAGGGTTTAGTATTTAGGGTTTAGGGTTAATAGTTTAGGGATTATGGTTTATGGTTTAAGATTTAGGGTTTAGTATTTAGGGTTTAGGGGCTAAAATTTAGGATTTAGGATCTAGGGTTTAAGCTTTAGGGGTTAGGGTTTATGGTTTAAGGTTTAGGGTTTAAATGTTTAGGGATAAGGGTTTGGTGTTTATGGTTTAAGGCTTAAGGTTTTGGGTTTGGGGTTTATGGGTTAATGTTTAGGGTTTAGGGTTTAGGGTTTGTGGGAGTTTTAGGGTTTTATGGATTTGGGTTTAGGATTTTAGGATTTAGGGTTTAGGGTTTAGTGTTTAGGGTATAGGGTTTAGGGTTTAGGGTTAGGTTTTAGGGTTTAGGGTTTAGAGTATAGGGTTTATGGGACATGGCTTAGGGTTTATGGTTTTAGGGTTATAGGGTTTTAGGTTTTGGGTTTTAGGGTTTAGTGTTTAGGGTTTAGGATTTTGGGTTTAAGGTTAAGTGTTTATTATTTAGGGTTTAGGGTTCAGGATTCAGGATTTAGGGTCTAGGGTTTAGGGTTTACACTTCAGGGGTTAGGGGTTAGGGTTTAGGGTTTAGGGGTTAGGGTTTATGGGTTTAGGGTTTTGGTTTAGCTTTAGGGTTTAAGATTTAGGGTTTAGGGTTTATGGTTAATGGTTTAGGGATTAGGGTTTAGGGTTTAGGGTTTTAGATTTAAGATTTAAGGGTTTAGTATTTAGGGTTTAGGGTTTTAGGGTCTAGAATTTAGAATTTAGGATCTAGGGTTTAAGCTTTAGGTGTTAGGGTTTATGGTTTAGGGTTTAGGGTTTAGGGTTTAGGGTTTAGGGTTTAGGGTTAAGGGGTTAGGGTTTATGGTTTAGTGTTTAGGGTTTAGAGTTTATGGTTTAAGGTTTAGGGTTTAGGGTTTGGGGTTTATGGTTTAAGGTTTAGGGTTTAGGGTTTAGGGTTTTGGGAGTTTTAGGGTTTTATGGATTTGGGTTTAGGATTTTAGGGTTTAGGGATTATGGTTTAGGGTTTATGGTTTAGTGTTTAGGGTTTATGGTTTAGGGTTTAGGGTTTAGGGTTTTAGGTTTTGGGTTTTAGGGTTTAGTGTTTAGGGTTTGGGGTTTAGGGTTTAAGGTTTAGTGTTTAGTATTTAGGGTTTAGGGTTTAGGATTTAGGATTTAGGGTCTATGGTTTAGGGTCTACACTTTAGGGGTTTGGGTTTAGGGTTTAGGGTTAAGGGGTTAGGGTTTATGGTTTAGTGTTTAGGGTTAGAGGGTTTTGGGTTTAGGTTTATGGTTTAAGGTTTAGGGTTTAGGTTTAGGGATTAGGGATTAAGGATTAGGGTTTATGGTTTAGGGTTTAGGGTTTAGGGTTAAGGGTTTAGATTTAGGGTTTAGTATTTAGGGTTTAGGGTTAATGGTTTAGGGATTAGGGTTTAGGGTTTAAGATTTAGGGTTTAGGGTTTATGGTTTAGGGTTTAGGGTTGAAAGGTTTAGGGATAAGGGTTTGGGGTTTATGGTTTACGGCTTAGGGTTTAGGGTTTGGGGTTTATGGTTTAAGATTTAGGGTTTAGGGTTTAGGTTTAGGGTTTATGGGAGTTTTAGGGTTTTATGGATTTGGGTTTAGGATTTTATGGTTTAGGCTTTAGGGTTTATGGTTTATGATTTATGGTTTAGTGTTTAGGGTTAGCGTTTAGGGTTTATGGTTAGGGTTTTGGGTTTAGGGTTTAGTGTTTAGGGTTTATGGTTTAGGGTTTAGGATTCAGGATTTAGGGTCTAGGGTTTAGGGT
>OX451737.1:61471764-61534264 GCA_948472305.1 Vicia faba | reverse complement strand
TTTTGGGTTTTAGGGTTTAGTGTTTAGGGTTTGGGGTTTAGGGTTTAAGGTTTAGTGTTTAGTATTTAGGGTTCAGGATTTAGGGTCTATGGTTTAGGGTCTAAACTTTAGGGGTTAGGGTTTAGGGTTAATGGTTTATGGTTTAGTGTTTAGGGTTAGAGGGTTTTGGGTTTAGGGTTTAAGGTTTAGGGTTTAGGTTTAGGGATTAGGGTTTAGGGTTTAGGGTTTAGGGTTAAGGGTTTAGCTTTAGGGTTTAGTATTTAGGGTTTAGGGTTAATGGTTTAGGGATTAGGGTTTAGGGTTTAGGGTTTAGGGTTTATGGTTTAGGGTTAGGTTTAAGGTTTAAGGTTTAGGGTTTAGAGTATAGGGTTTATTGGACAGGGCTTAGGGTTTATGGTTTTAGGGTTATAGGGTTTTAGGTTTTGGGTTTTAGGGTTTAGTGTTTAGGGTTTGGGGTTTAGGGTTTAAGTTTTAGTGTTTAGTATTTAGGGTTTAGAGTTTAGGATTTAGGATTTAGGGTCTATGGTTTAGGGTCTACACTTTAGGGGTTTGGGTTTAGGGTTTAGGGTTAAGGGGTTAGGGTTTATGGTTTAGTGTTTAGGGTTAGAGGGTTTTGGGTTTAGGTTTAGGGTTTAAGGTTTAGGGTTTAGGTTTAGGGATTAGGGATTAGGGATTAGGGTTTATGGTTTAGGGTTTAGGGTTTAGGGTTTAGGGTTTAGGTTTAGGGTTTAGTATTTAGGGTTTAGGGTTAATGGTTTAGGGATTAGGGTTTAGGGTTTAGGGTTTAAGATTTAGGGTTTCGGGTTTATGGTTTAGGGTTTATGGTTGAAAGGTTTAGGGATAAGGGTTTGGGGTTTATGGTTTACGGCTTAGGGTTTAGGGTTTGGGGTTTATGGTTTAAGATTTAGGGTTTAGTGTTAAGGTTTAGGGTTAATGGGAGTTTTAGGGTTTTATGGATTTGGGTTTAGGATTTTAGGGTTTAGGCTTTAGGGTTTATAGTTTATGGTTTAGGGTTTAGGGTTAGCGTTTAGGGTTTATGGTAAGGGTTTAGGGTTTATGGTTTAGGGTTTATAGTTTATGGTTAGGGTTTAGGGTTTAGGGTTTAGTGTTTAGGGTTTGTGGTTTAGGGTTTAAGGTTTAACTTTAGGGTTTAGTATTTAGGGTTTAGGGTTAATGGTTTAGGGATTAGGGTTTAGGGTTTAAGGTTTAGGGTTTAGTATTTAGGGTTTAGGGTTTTAGGGTCTAAAATTTAGGATTTAGGATGTAGGGTTTAAGCTTTAGGGGTTAGGGTTTATGGTTTAGGGTTTAAAGGTTTAGGGATAAGGGTTTGGGGCTTATGGTTTAAGGCTTAGGGTTTAGGGTTTAGGGTTTATGGTTTAATGTTTAGGGTTTCGGGTTTAGGGTTTATAGGAGTTTTAGGGTTTTTTTGGATTTGGGTTTAGGATTTTAGGATTTAGGGTTTAGGTTTATGGTTTAGGGTTTAGGGTTTAGTGTTTAGGGTATAGGGTTTAGGGTTTAGGGTTAGGTTTTAGGCTTAAGGTTTAGGGTTTAGAGTATAGGCTTTAAGGGACAGGGCTTAGGGTTTATGGTTTTAGGGTTATAGGGTTTTAGGTTTTGGGTTTTAGGGTTTAGTGTTTAGGGTTTGGGGTTTAGGGTTTAAGGTTTAGTGTTTAGTATTCAGGATTTAGGGTCTATGGTTTAGGGTCTAAACTTTTGGGGTTAGGGTTTAGGGGTTAGGGTTTAGGGTTTATGGTTTATGGTTTATGGTTTAGTGTTTAGGGTTAGAGGGTTTTGGGTTTAGGTTTAGGGTTTAAGGTTTAGGGTTTAGGGTTTAGGTTTAGGGATTATGGTTTAGGGTTTAGGGTTTAGGGTTAAGGGTTTAGGTTTAGGGTTTAGTATTTAGGGTTTAGGGTTAATGGTTTAGGGATTAGGGTTTAGGGTTTAGGGTTTAAGATTTAGGGTTTAGTATTTAGGGTTTAGGGTTTTAGGGTCTAGAATTTAGGATTTAGGATCCAGGGTTTGAGCTTTAGGGGTTAGGGTTTATTGTTTAGAGTTTAGGGTTGAAAGGTTTAGGGCTAAGGGTTTGGGGTTTAGGGTTTAGGGTTTATGGTTTAGGGTTTGGGGTTTATGGTTTAAGGTTTAGTGTTTAGGGTTTATGGGAGTTTTAGGGTTTTATGGATTTGGGTTTAGGATTTTAGGATTTAGGGTTTAGGGTTTAGGGTTTATGGTTTAGGGTTTAGGGTTTAGTGTTTAGGGTTTAGGGTTTAGGGTTTAGGGTTAGGTTTTAGGTCTAGGGTTTAGAATATCGGGTTTATGGGATAGGGCTTAGAATTTATGGTTTTAGGGTTATAGGGTTTTAGGTTATGGGCTTTAGGGTTTAGTGTTTAGGGTTTGGGGTTTAGGGTTTAAGGTTTAGTGTTTAGTATTTAGGGTTTAGGGTTCAAGATTTAGGATTTAGGGTCTATGGTTTAGGGTCTTACCTTTAGGGGTTAGGGTTTAGGGGTTAGGGTTTATGGTTTAGTGTTTAGGGTTAGAGGGTTTTGGGTTTAGGTTTAGGGTTTAAGGTTTATGGTTTAGGATTAGGGATTAGGGTTTAGGGTTTAGGGTTTAGGGTTTAGGGTTAAGGGTTTAGGTTTAGGGTTTAGTATTTAGGGTTTAGGGTTAATGGTTTAGGGATTAGTGTTTAGGGTTTAGGGTTTAATATTTAGGGTTTAGTATTTAGGGTTTAGGGTTTTAGGGTCTAGAATTTAGGATTTAGGATCTAGGGTTTAAGCTTTAGGGGTTAGGGTTTAATGTTTAGGATTGAAAGGTTTAGGGATAAGGGTTTGGAGTTTATGGTTTACGGCTTAGGGTTTAGGGTTTGGGGTTTATGGTTTAAGATTTAGGGTTTAGGGTTTATGGGAGTTTTCGGGTTTTATGGATTTGGGTTTAGGATTTTAGGGTTTAGGATTTAGGGTTTAGGGTTTAGGGTTAGCGTTTAGGGTTTAGGGTTTATGGTTAGGGTTTAGGGTTTAGTGTTTAGGGTTTAGGGTTTAGGGTTTAGGGTTTAGTGTTTAGGGTTTAGCTTTAGGGTTTACTATTTAGGGTTTAGGGTTAATGGTTTAGGGATTAGGGTTTAGGGTTTAAGATTTAGGGTTTAGTATTTAGGGTTTAGGGTTTTAGGGTCTAGAATTTAGGATTTAGGATCCATGGTTTAAGCTTTAGGGGTTAGGGTTTATTGTTTAGGGTTTGGGGTTGAAAGGTTTAGGGATAAGGGTTTGGGGTTTATGGTTTACGGCTTAGGGTTTAGGGTTTAGGGTTTGGGGTTTATGGTTTAAGATTTAGGGTTTAGGGTTAAGGTTTAAGGTTTATGGGGGGTTTTAGGGTTTTATGGATTTGGGTTTAGGATTTAGGGTTTATGGTTTATGGTTTAGGGTTTAGGGTTAGCGTTTAGGGTTTAGGGTTTAGGGTTTATGGTTATGGTTTAGGGTTTAGGGTTTAGGGTTTAGTGTTAGGGTTTAGTATTTAAGGTTTAGGGTTAATAGTTTAGGGATTAGGGTTTAGGGTTTAAGATTTAGGGTTTAGTATTTAGGGTTTAGGGGCTAAAATTTAGGATTTAGGATCTAGGGTTTAAGCTTTAGGGGTTAGGGTTTATGGTTTAAGGTTTAGGGTTTAAATGTTTAGGGATAAGCGTTTGGTGTTTATGGTTTAAGGCTTAAGGTATAGGGTTTGGGGTTTATGGGTTAATGTTTAGGGTTTAGGGTTTAGGGTTTGTGGGAGTTTTAGGGTTTTATGGATTTGGGTTTAGGATTTTAGGATTTAGGGTTTAGGTTTATGGTTTAGGGTTTAGGGTTTAGTGTTTAGGGTATAGGGTTTAGGGTTTAGGGTTAGGTTTTAGGGTTTAGGGTTTAGAGTATAGGGTTTATGGGACATGGCTTAGGGTTTATGGTTTTAGGGTTATAGGGTTTTAGGTTTTGGGTTTTAGGGTTTAGTGTTTAGGGTTTAGGATTTTGGATTTAAGGTTTAGTGTTTATTATTTAGGGTTTAGGGTTCAGGATTCAGGATTTAGGGTCTAGGGTTTAGGGTTTACACTTCAGGGGTTAGGGGTTAGGGTTTAGGGTTTAGGGGTTAAGGTTTATGGGTTTAGGGTTTAGGGTTTTGGTTTAGCTTTAGGGTTTAAGATTTAGGGTTTAGGGTTTATGGTTAATGGTTTAGGGATTAGGGTTTAGGGTTTAGGGTTTTAGATTTAAGATTTAAGGGTTTAGTATTTAGGGTTTAGGGTTTTAGGGTCTAGAATTTAGAATTTAGGATCTAGGGTTTAAGCTTTAGGTGTTAGGGTTTATGGTTTAGGGTTTAGGGTTTAGGGTTTAGGGTTTAGGGTTTAGGGTTAAGGGGTTAGGGTTTATGGTTTAGTGTTTAGGGTTTAGAGTTTATGGTTTAAGGTTTAGGGTTTAGGGTTTGGGGTTTATGGTTTAAGGTTTAGGGTTTAGGGTTTAGGGTTTTGGGAGTTTTAGGGTTTTATGGATTTGGGTTTAGGATTTTAGGGTTTAGGGATTATGGTTTAGGGTTTATGGTTTAGTGTTTAGGGTTTATGGTTTAGGGTTTAGGGTTTAGGGTTTAGGGTTAGGTTTTAGGTTTAGGGTTTAGAGTATAGGGTTTATGGGACAGGGCTTAGGGTTTATGGTTTTAGGGTTATAGGGTTTTAGGTTTAGGGTTTTAGGGTTTAGTGTTTAGGGTTTGGGGTTTAGGGTTTAAGGTTTAGGGTTTATGGAAGTTTTAGGGTTTTATGGATTTGGGTTTAGGATTTTAGGATTTAGGGTTTAGGGTTTAGGGTTTATGGTTTAGGATTTAGGGTTTAGTGTTTAGGGTTTAAGGTTTATGGTTTAGGGTTAGGTTTTAGGTTTAAGGTTTAGGGTTTAGAGTATAGGGTTTATTGGACAGGGCTTAGGGTTTATGGTTTTAGGGTTATAGGGTTTTAGGTTTTGGGTTTTAGGGTTTAGTGTTTAGGGTTTGGGGTTTAGGGTTTAAGGTTTAGTGTTTAGTATTTAGGGTTTAGGGTTTAGGATTTAGGATTTAGGGTCTATGGTTTAGGGTCTACACTTTAGGGGTTTGGGTTTAGGGTTTAGGGTTAAGGGGTTAGGGTTTATGGTTTAGTGTTTAGGGTTAGAGGGTTTTTGGTTTAGGTTTAGGGTTTAAGGTTTAGGGTTTAGGTTTAGGGATTAGGGATTAAGGATTAGGGTTTATGGTTTAGGGTTTAGGGTTTAGGGTTAAGGGTTTAGATTTAGGGTTTAATATTTAGGGTTTAGGGTTAATGGTTTAGGGATTAGGGTTTATGGTTTAAGATTTAGGGTTTAGGGTTTATGGTTTAGGGTTTAGGGTTGAAAGGTTTAGGGATAAGGGTTTGGGGTTTATGGTTTACGGCTTAGGGTTTAGGGTTTGGGGTTTATGGTTTAAGATTTAGGGTTTAGGGTTTAGGTTTAGGGTTTATGGGAGTTTTAGGGTTTTATGGATTTGGGTTTAGGATTTTAGGGTTTAGGCTTTAGGGTTTATGGTTTATGGTTTATGGTTTAGTGTTTAGGGTTAGCGTTTAGGGTTTATGGTTAGGGTTTTGGGTTTAGGGTTTAGTGTTTAGGGTTTATGGTTTAGGGTTTAGGGTTTAGCTTTAGGGTTTAGTATTTAGGGTTCAGGGTTAATGGTTTAGGGATTAGGGTTTAGGGTTTAGGGTTTAAGGTTTAGTATTTAGGGTTTAGGGTTTTAGGGTCTAAAATTTAGGATTTAGGATGTAGGGTTTAAGCTTTAGGGGTTAGGGTTTATGGTTTAGGGTTTAAAGGTTTTGGGATAAGGGTTTGGGGTTTATGGTTTAAGGCTTATGGTTTAGGGTTTGGGGTTTATGGTTTAATGTTTAGGGTTTAGGGTTTATAGGAGTTTTAGGGTTTTATGGATTTGGGTTTAGGATTTTAGGATTTAGGGTTTAGGTTTATGGTTTAGGGTTTAGGGTTTAGTGTTTAGGGTATTGGGTTTAGGGTTTAGGGTTAGGTTTTAGGTTTAAGGTTTAGGGTTTAGAGTATAGGCTTTATGGGACATGGCTTAGGGTTTATGGTTTTAGGGTTATAGGGTTATAGGTTTTGGGTTTTAGGGTTTAGTGTTTAGGGTTTGGGGTTTAGGGTTTAAGGTTTAGTGTTTAGTATTTAGGGTTCAGGATTTAGGGTCTATGGTTTAGGGTCTAAACTTTAGTGGTTAGGGTTTAGGGTTAATGGTTTATGGTTTAGTGTTTAGGGTTAGAGGGTTTTGGGTTTAGGGTTTAAGGTTTAGGGTTTAGGTTTAGGGATTAGGGTTTAGGGTTTAGGGTTTAGGGTTAAGGGTTTAGCTTTAGGATTTAGTATTTAGGGTTTAGGGTTAATGGTTTAGGGATTAGGGTTTAGGGTTTAGGGTTTAGGGTTTATGGTTTAGGGTTAGGTTTAAGGTTTAAGGTTTAGGGTTTAGAGTATAGGGTTTATTGGACAGGGCTTAGGGTTTATGGTTTTAGGGTTATAGGGTTTTAGGTTTTGGGTTTTAGGGTTTAGTGTTTAGGGTTTGGGGTTTAGGGTTTAAGTTTTAGTGTTTAGTATTTAGGGTTTAGAGTTTAGGATTTAGGATTTAGGGTCTATGGTTTAGGGTCTACACTTTAGGGGTTTGGGTTTAGGGTTTAGGGTTAAGGGGTTAGGGTTTATGGTTTAGTGTTTAGGGTTAGAGGGTTTTGGGTTTAGGTTTAGGGTTTAAGGTTTAGGGTTTAGGTTTAGGGATTAGGGATTAGGGATTAGGGTTTATGGTTTAGGGTTTAGGGTTTAGGGTTTAGGGTTTAGGGTTTAGGTTTAGGGTTTAGTATTTAGGGTTTAGGGTTAATGGTTTATGGATTAGGGTTTAGGGTTTAGGGTTTAAGATTTAGGGTTTCGGGTTTATGGTTTAGGGTTTATGGTTGAAAGGTTTAGGGATAAGGGTTTGGGGTTTATGGTTTACGGCTTAGGGTTTAGGGTTTGGGGTTTATGGTTTAAGATTTAGGGTTTAGTGTTAAGGTTTAGGGTTAATGGGAGTTTTAGGGTTTTATGGATTTGGGTTTAGGATTTTAGGGTTTAGGCTTTAGGGTTTATAGTTTATGGTTTAGGGTTTAGGGTTAGCGTTTAGGGTTTATGGTAAGGGTTTAGGGTTTAGGGTTTAGGGTTTATAGTTTATGGTTAGGGTTTAGGGTTTAGGGTTTAGGGTTTAGGGTTTAGTGTTTAGGGTTTGTGGTTTAGGGTTTAAGGTTTAACTTTAGGGTTTAGTATTTAGGGTTTAGGGTTAATGGTTTAGGGATTAGGGTTTAGGGTTTAGGGTTTAAGGTTTAGGGTTTAGTATTTAGGGTTTAGGGTTTTAGGGTCTAAAATTTAGGATTTAGGATGTAGGGTTTAAGCTTTAGGGGTTAGGGTTTATGGTTTAGGGTTTAAAGGTTTAGGGATAAGGGTTTGGGGCTTATGGTTTAAGGCTTAGGGTTTAGGGTTTAGGGTTTATGGTTTAATGTTTAGGGTTTCGGGTTTAGGGTTTATAGGAGTTTTAGGGTTTTTTTGGATTTGGGTTTAGGATTTTAGGATTTAGGGTTTAGGTTTATGGTTTAGGGTTTAGGGTTTAGTGTTTAGGGTATAGGGTTTAGGGTTTAGGGTTAGGTTTTAGGCTTAAGGTTTAGGGTTTAGAGTATAGGCTTTAAGGGACAGGGCTTAGGGTTTATGGTTTTAGGGTTATAGGGTTTTAGGTTTTGGGTTTTAGGGTTTAGTGTTTAGGGTTTGGGGTTTAGGGTTTAAGGTTTAGTGTTTAGTATTTAGTATTCAGGATTTAGGGTCTATGGTTTAGGGTCTAAACTTTTGGGGTTAGGGTTTAGGGGTTAGGGTTTAGGGTTTATGGTTTATGGTTTATGGTTTAGTGTTTAGGGTTAGAGGGTTTTGGGTTTAGGTTTAGGGTTTAAGGTTTAGGGTTTAGGGTTTAGGTTTAGGGATTAGGGTTTAGGGTTTAGGGTTTAGGGTTAAGGGTTTAGGTTTAGGGTTTAGTATTTAGGGTTTAGGGTTAATGGTTTAGGGATTAGGTGTTGTACCCCAAAATTTGCTCTCCCATTTCCTCAATATTTTCTCACCACAAGACCCTTGGAGCTCAAGATCCAGTTAGGGTTTGTGTTTGCACAAAGATATTTTGACCAAAAATGCCTAAGATGAATTTCATGCTTCATGTTGGACTCCCAAGTTTATCCATACCAAGTCTCAAGCCTTGATTCCAAACTTTGCCCAGTCAATTGGACAGTTGACCTAGAAATCAGCTGTATTGGGGAAAAAGTCAACTGTGGCCAATTGACAGTCAAATCTCATGGAAATTGACCCACATCAACATTATGAACTCACATGGACCATTTGATCAAGTTTGGATCACAATTCCACAAGAAATTTGATCAGATCACCAAAAGGGCAAAATCGTCATTTTTAGGGTTTTGATTGCACAAAGGCAATTTTTGACTGTTTGACCTAGCCAATGGCAAACCAAGCTCACATATGGACTCAAGGACCCCATGAAATTGTCTTGACATACTCAACAAGTCCAAAAGATCCGAAATGCACAAGATTGACAGTTGAATTTCCCAATCAATTGATCAATTTTGACTGTATACTGAAAAGTCAAACTTTGACTTTTTGGTCAAAATCAAGTGTCAAGATTCATTTTTCATCAAATCATGCCAAATCATGAAACTTGTTCATCAAGAAATCCAAAATCACAAATTAGGGTTTGAAATGAAGATTTTTCATAACTTACAATTTTTCTAAGTTATAAAAAACCCTAATTTTTTCCTAACTTTGTCCCACTTTCTCACCAAGATTCATTTGGATTCAAGGAAAAGTCAAAACATGAAAGTTGTAGTCCATTGCAAAATCTACAACTTTGATTCACAAAGTTTTCCCAAAAGAAGCTTGTAGCTCAAGTTACAATTTTTGGAACAAGGGTACCAAACCATTCTTAACTTAGAGAAAATTTGACCTATTTTAGGCAGGATTTTTGCCTAACTTCAAGACCATTTTTCACATACTTCCACTTGGAATTTCAATTTGCATTTAAAAGATGGATTGTAGTACACATTCCAAGCTTTCCAAAATGTCCAAGAACTCATCAAACAACCTCATGGTTAGGGAGAATCAAATTTGGCAAGTTGGGAAAAAGTCACTTTGTTTATGGCCAAGTTACATGTTCATACATCTAGGCCATTTTGAAATCAGCTTGAATTCCTTGATTACAGGTCCTATATCCCATTTGCACTCAATAATTTAACGCTAACTCATTGTGCCAAGGCCTTGTTTTATGTGTTTAAGCATTACATGGAAGATTAAGCCATTTTTAGATAAAGCATTTTTGCCATTTTTGAAAAGAAGTGCTTTATGTCAATTTGTAAATCAAGAAGGTACAAAGAAAATCTCTGAGGCACAAGTTATTAGACTAATCCCACTGATCAAGGAGAGATTATGCAGCATGCTAGAGGGGCCTGTACAAGCCTAAAACACCAACTTGCCATTTCTTGCTTAAGTGTGAAGAAACATTGCATAACAACACATAACTCTCATTCCTGTGAACCAGAGCTTAAGCAAAGTTATCAAACACTTTCTAATCATCAAACCTAAGCTGAAACACAAGCCAACCAAGTTCTACACCTTCTCAAACACAAAATCACCCTAAAACTGGCAAAACAGGGGACCTACTGCAGATTGAGTTCTATAACTCAATCCATTCGTGCATTCTTGCTGAAACCACTTCAAACACATCCCACATCATCCCTTGAAACTGTTCCAAGCCCTAAACACGACCTGTAACACTCCCAATCAACATCACCATTTTCATTTTCTGTTTTGCAGTTGAAGTTCCATAACACGATTCACTTGGTTTCAAAGCAAACTAAAGCTTGGAATAGCATCCCTGGACATCAAGGAAGCTATACCAATCATCACCTTGCATTGAAAACACCTCCATCACCAGATACGATTCCAACTGAACAGGTAAGTTCATGAACTCTTATCTCTCTATCCAGGCATTGTTAGGTTTAGATTTGTGAAGAAATTATGTCACATTCATGGCCCTGAACATGCCCATATAATTAGTTTTCATTTATGTTATGTGTGCTATGAGAATTTGATGTCTGAACTTGGAATAAAAACTAGGTCAGGAATTGGGGGAGAAGAAATTCTTTCTCATTTCTGAGAGTTAAATCATGTTCTTTATATGTATGAACTCGTGAGATGATGCTTGACATTTTTTATGTTGTGAGTTTCCATTAAAAGTCAAAGAATCAGGTTCTTGTTATGGAAGCAAAGAGGCGCGCGTTTTTTCAAACAGAGATGGCTGGAGGTTGAAGAAGCTGGTCTTTGGGCTGGGCCTGTTCCACTTTTCTTATTTGCACCCTATGTTTACTTTTGAACCCCCCTCGCCCATTTTGAAATATCTTTATCATTTCTGATTTTTTCCTTTTGATTTTGTTTTTATATTTTTGTCTAAACATGAAAAAACATTAAAATTATTTTTCTCACATTTTTTTGCATTTTTTTGACATTTATTTTGTTTCTTTTAGTTTTGCACATAAATAATATACAAATACTATTATTTGAAATAACTAAAAATAATACAAACATATTTTATTTTCTGATTTTTTATTTTATTTTCTCTCTTGAAATTTTTTTATATAAAATATACTTTTTTCGTAAATATTAAATATTTTATTTTTTGTATATATTTAATATATTTAGTAAATAATACAAATACCTATATATTTATTAGTATATTTAGGTTAAAAAATACAAAATATGTATATTTTATCTTTATTAATATTTAACATCAAAAATACCTTTTTGACAAATATACTACTTTTTTTTTTGTACATAATTAATAAACATTGTATATATTAAACAATAAATACCTTTTATTTGCAAAATTAGGGTTTTGCCCTAAATACATAAAAACTCCAAAAATTAATACTTTTTATTTTGTTTATTTGACATATAAAAAACACTTTTTTCATACATATAAAAAACATTTTTTTGCATCTTGCATATTTATTCCATTTTTATTTAATTATTGTATATTAAATAATTTGTATAATTCAATTTTGATGTAATAGTTAGGTTTAAATTCCTTGTCAAAATACCCCCATTTGAACATTTGTACCCCCCTTCCCATATATTGTATTGTAATAACTTAGGAACTTTATTTTTTCGCACTTTAAAGCTTTCTAATTATACCATGATAGAATTAGGGTTTTGTATGCAAATCAATTAACCAAAATAGTTTGACCTAATTTCAAGATAATCAAGCATGAAAATGGACAACACTAATCACACTTGCACCCCTAGGGTATTCCACTTGTTGCCTTCAATAATGGGCCATATTGCATGTTAGGTCTCTTTGGGCAAAACAAACACAATTCAAATGATCATAGTCCCTCGATGACGCTTTCGAAAGTTGACTAAAAAATGATCAAGTCCCTCCAAGGAAAAATTGCCCAAAGATACTTGGCACCATTGCAATTATGTTCTAAACGATGACCCGCGCCCGTCCCTTTCACATCCTAACACAAGATTGTCCACCAAATGCAATGGTGGAACAAAATTGTTAAAAGGGTTAAAACATATCAAAGATCTTTGAGAACTTTAGGGTAGATAGCTCTTGAGTACTTGTCAACTTGCAAAACAAAACACTTGCCTATTTTTCAAACCACACATCACTACACTTTCAAAACAACTTTCAAAAACATTGAAAGCCTTTTCAAAAGACATACACCTTTGTATACATCCCAACATGGATCATTACAAAGGTTTCCACCACATTGGCCTCTTTTCAAAACATTTTCAAACCCACACACACAAAGAACCATTTCAAACAATTGAAAATTAAGGAAAGTTGATCTAAGCAAGTAACTAAGAGCCCATGGATAACCATGGATAGAAAGGGTGATAATACCTTCCCTTTCTATAATCTACTCCCCGAACCCAAGAAAACATCTCAAAGGTTTTTGCTGTGCTTTTTAAACCTTTCCTTAGGATAAAATAAAAAGTCGGTGGCGACTCTTGCTCAACCGAAACATTTGCGAAAACAAACGCAAAACCTCAAGTCAGTTCTCCCACCGTACCACGTTAGGGTTTAGGGTTTAAGATTTAGGGTTTAGTATTTAGGGTTTAGGGTTTTAGGGTCTAGAATTTAGGATTTAGGATCTAGGGTTTAAGCTTTAGGGGTTAGGGTTTATTGTTTAGGATTTAGGGTTGAAAGGTTTAGGGATAAGGGTTTTGGGTTTATGGTTTACGGCTTAGGGTTTAGGGTTTGGGGTTTATGGTTTAAGATTTAGGGTTTAGGGTTTAGGTTTAGGGTTTATGGGAGTTTTAGGGTTTTATGGATTTGGGTTTAGGATTTTAGGGTTTAGGATTTAGGGGTTAGGGTTTAGGGTTTAGGGTTTAGGGGTTAGGGTTTATGGTTTAGTGTTTAGGGTTAGAGGGTTTTGGGTTTAGGTTTAGGGTTTAAGGTTTAGGGTTTAGGGATTAGGATTAGGGATTAGGGTTTAGGGTTTAGGGTTTAGCGTTTAGGGTTTAGGGTTAAGAGTTTAGGTTTAGGGTTTAGTATTTAGGGTTTAGGGTTAATGGTTTAGGGATTAGGGTTTAGGGTTTAGGGTTTAAGATTTAGGGTTTAGTATTTAGGGTTTAGGGTTTTAGGGTCTAAAATTTAGCATTTAGGATCTAGGATTTAAGCTTTAGGGGTTAGGGTTTATGGTTTAGGGTTTAGGGTTTAAAGGTTTAGGGATAAGGGTTTGAGGTTTATGGTTTAAGGCTTAGGGTTTAGGGTTTGGGGTTTATGTTTTAATGTTTAGGGTTTAGGGTTTAGGGTTTATGGGAGTTTTAGGGTTTTATGGATTTGGTATTAGGATTTTAAGATTTAGGGTTTAGGTTTATGGTTTAGGGTTTAGGGTTTAGTGTTTAGGGTATAGGGTTTAGGATTTAGGGTTAGGTTTTAAGGTTTAGGTTTTAGAGTATAGGGTTTATGGGACAGGGCTTAGGGTTTATGGTTTTAGGGTTATAGGGTTTTAGGTTTTGGGTTTTAGGGTTTAGTGTTTAGGGTTTGGGGTTTTGGGTTTAAGGTTTAGTGTTTAGTATTTAGGGTTTAGGGTTCAGGATTTAGGATTTAGGGTCTAGGGTTTAGGGTCTACACTTTAGGGGTTATGGTTTAGGGTTTAAGGGTTAGGGTTTATTGTTTAGTGTTTAGGGTTAAAGGGTTTTGGGTTTAGGTTTAGGGTTTAAGGTTTAGGGTTTAGGGTTTAGGTTTAGGGATTAGGGTTTAGGGTTTAGGATTTAGGGTTTAGGGTTTAGGGTTTAGGGATTAAGGTTTAGGGTTTAGGGTTAGGGTTTAGGGATTAGGGTTTAGGGTTTAGGGATTAGGGTTTAGGGTTTAGGGTTTAGCTTTAGGGTTTAGTATTTAGGGTTTAGGGTTAATGGTTTAGGGATTAGGGTTTAGGGTTTAAGATTTAAGGGTTTAGTATTTAGGGTTTAGGGTTTTAGGGTCTAGAATTTAGGATTTAGGATCTAGGGTTTAAGCTTTAGGGGTTAGGGTTTATGGTTTAAGGTTTAGGGTTGAAAGGTATAGGGATAAGGGTTTGGGGTATATGGTTTACGGCTTAGGTTTTAGGGTTTGGGGATTATGGTTTAATGTTTAGGGTTTAGGGTTTAGGTTTAGGGTTTAGGGTTTATGTGAGTTTTAGGGTTTTATGGATTTGGATTTAGGAGTTTAGGATTTAGGGTTTAGGGTTTATGTTTTAGGGTTAGCGTTCAGGGTTTAGGGTTTATGGTTTAGGTTTAAGGTTTAGGGTTTAGGGTTTAGGGTTTAGGGTTTAGGGTTTAGTGTTTAGCTTTAGGGTTTAGTATTTAGGGTTTAGGGTTAATGGTTTAGGGATTAGGGTTTAGGGTTTATGGTTTAGGGTTTAAGATTTAGGGTTTAGTATTTAGGGTTTAGGGTTATAGGGTCTAAAAATTAGGATTTAGGATCTATGGTTTAAGCTTTAGGGGTTAGGGTTTATGGTTTAGGGTTTAGGGTTGAAAGGTTTAGGGATAAGGGTTTGGGGTTTATGGTTTACAGCTTAGGGTTTAGGGTTTAGGGTTTATGGTTTAAGGTTTATGGTTTAGGGTTTTTGGAGTTTTGGGTTTTATGGATTTGGGTTTAGGATTTTAGGGTTTAGGGTTTAGGGTTTATGGTTTAGGGTTTAGGGTTTAGTGTTTAGGGTTTAGGGTTTAGGGTTAATGGTTTAGGGATTAGGGTTTAGGGTTTAAGGTTTAAGATTTAGGGTTTAGTATTTAGGGTTTAGGGTTTTAGGGTCTAGAATTTAGGATTTAGGATCCAGGGTTTAAGCTTTAGGGGTTAGGGTTTATTGTTTAGGGTTTGGGGTGAAAGGTTTAGGGATAAGGGTTTGGGGTTTATGGTTTACGGCTTAGGGTTTAGGGTTTATGGTTTAAGATTTAGGGTTTAGGGTTTAGTATTTAGGATTTAGGGTTAATGGTTTAGGGATTAGGGTTTAGGGTTTAGGGTTTAAGATTTAGTGTTTAGTATTTAGGGTTTAGGGTTTTAGGGTCTAAAATTTAGCATTTAGGATCTAGGATTTAAGCTTTAGGGGTTAGGGTTTATGGTTTAGGGTTTAGGGTTTAAAGGTTTAGGGATAAGGGTTTGAGGTTTATGGTTTAAGGCTTAGGGTTTAGGGTTTGGGGTTTATGTTTTAATGTTTAGGGTTTAGGGTTTAGGGTTTATGGGAGTTTTAGGGTTTTATGGATTTGGTATTAGGATTTTAGGATTTAGGGTTTAGGTTTATGGTTTAGGGTTTAGGGTTTAGTGTTTAGGGTATATGGTTTAGGATTTAGGGTTTTGTTTTAGGGTTTAGGGTTTAGAGTATAGGGTTTATGGGACAGGGCTTATGGTTTATGGTTTTAGGGTTATAGGGTTTTAGGTTTTGGGTTTTAGGGTTTAGTGTTTAGGGTTTGGGGTTTTGGGTTTAAGGTTTAGTGTTTAGTATTTAGGGTTTAGGGTTCAGGATTTAGGATTTAGGGTCTAGGGTTTAGGGTCTACACTTTAGGGGTTATGGTTTAGGGTTTAGGGTTTAAGGGTTAGGGTTTATGGTTTAGTGTTTAGGGTTAAAGGGTTTTGGGTTTAGGTTTAGGGTTTAAGGTTTAGGGTTTAGGTTTAGGGATTAGGGTTTAGGGTTAAGGATTTAGGGTTTAGGGTTTAGGGTTTAGGGATTAAGGTTTAGGGTTTAGGGTTAGGGTTTAGGGTTTAGGGATTAGGGTTTAGGGTTTAGGGATTAGGGTTTAGGGTTTAGCTTTAGGGTTTAGTATTTAGGGTTTAGGGTTAATGGTTTAGGGATTAGGGTTTAGGGTTTAAGATTTAAGGGTTTAGTATTTAGGGTTTAGGGTTTTAGGGTCTAGAATTTTGGATTTAGGATCTAGGGTTTAAGCTTTAGGGGTTAGGGTTTATGGTTTAAGGTTTAGGGGTGAAAGGTATAGGGATAAGGGTTTGGGGTTTATGGTTTACGGCTTAGGTTTTAGGGTTTGGGGATTATAGTTTAATGTTTAGGGTTTAGGGTTTAGGTTTAGGGTTTAGGGTTTATGTGAGTTTTAGGGTTTTATGGATTTGGATTTAGGAGTTTAGGGTTTAGGGTTTAGGGTTGATGTTTTAGGGTTAGCGTTTAGGGTTTAGGGTTTATGGTTTAGGTTTAGGTTTAAGGTTTAGGGTTTAGGGTTTAGGGTTTAGGGTTTAGTGTTTATCTTTAGGGTTTAGTATTTAGGGTTTAGGGTTAATGGTTTAGGGATTAGGGTTTAGGGTTTATGGTTTAGGGTTTAAGATTTAGGGTTTAGTATTTAGGGTTTAGGGTTTTAGGGTCTAAAAATTAGGATTTAGGATCTAGGGTTTAAGCTTTAGGGGTTAGGGTTTATGGTTTAGGGTTTATGGTTTACAGCTTAGGGTTTAGGGTTTGGGGTTTATGGTTTAAGGTTTAGGGTTTTGGGTTTTGGGAGTTTTAGGGTTTTATGGATTTGGGTTTAGGATTTTAGGGTTTAGGGTTTAGGGTTTATGGTTTAGGGTTTAGGGTTTAATGTTTAGGGTTTAGGGTTAATGGTTTAGGGATTAGGGTTTAGGGTTTAGGGTTTAAGATTTAGGGTTTAGTATTTAGGGTTTAGGGTTTTAGGGTCTAGAATTTAGGATTTAGGATCCAGGGTTTAAGCTTTAGGGGTTAGGGTTTATTGTTTAGGGTTTGGGGTTGAAAGGTTTAGGGATAAGGGTTTGGGGTTTATGGTTTACGGCTTAGGGTTTAGGGTTTGGGGTTTATGGTTTAAGATTTAGGATTTAGGGTTTAGGTTTAGGGTTTATGGGAGTTTTAGGGTTTTATGGATTTGGTTTTAGGATTTTAGGGTTTAGGATTTAGGGGTTAGGGTTTAGGGTTTAGGGTTTAGGGGTTAGGGTTTATGGTTTAGTGTTTAGGGTTAAAGGGTTTTGGGTTTAGGTTTAGGGTTTAAGGTTTAGGGTTTAGGATTAGGGATTAGGGTTTAGGGTTTAGGGTTTAGGGTTTAACGTTTAGGGTTAAGAGTTTAGGTTTAGGGTTTAGGGTTTACGGTTTAGGGTTAATGGTTTAGGGATTAGGGTTTAGGGTTTAAGATTTAGGGTTTAGTATTTAGGGTTTAGGGTCTAGAATTTAGGATTTAGGATCCAGGGTTTAAGCTTTAGGGGTTAGGGTTTATTGTTTAGGGTTGAAAGGTTTAGGGATAAGGGTTTGGGGTTTATGCTTTACGGCTTAGGGTTTAGGGTTTGGGGTTTATGGTTTAAGATTTAGGGTTTAGGGTTTAGGTTTAGGGTTTATGGGAGTTTTAGGGTTTTATGGATTTGGGTTTAGGATTTTAGGGTTTAGGATTTAGGGTTAGCATTTAGGGTTTAGGGTTTATGGTTAGGGTTTAGGGTTTAGGGTTTAGTGTTTAGGGTTTAGGGTTTAGGGTTTAGGGTTTAGCTTTAGGGTTTAGTATTTAGGTTTTAGGGTTAATGGTTTAGGGATTAGGGTTTAGGGTTTAAGATTTAGGGTTTAGGGTTTTAGGGTCTAGAATTTAGGATTTAGGATCCAGGGTTTGAGCTTTAGGGGTTAGGGTTTATTGTTTAGAGTTTAGGGTTAAAAGGTTTAGGGATAAGGGTTTGGGGTTTATGGTTTAGGGTTTATGGTTTAGGGTTTGGGGTTTATGGTTTAAGGTTTAGTGTTTAGGGTTTAGGGTTTATGGGAGTTTTAGGGTTTTATGGATTTGGGTTTAGGATTTATTGTTTATGGTTTATGGTTTATGGTTTAGGGTTTAGGGTTTAGTGTTTAGGGTTTAGGGTTTAGGGTTAGGTTTTAGGTCTAGGGTTTAGAGTATCGGGTTTATGGGACAGGGCTTAGGGTTTATGGTTTTAGGGTTATAGGGTTTTAGGTTATGGGTTTCAGGGTTTAGTGTTTAGGGTTTAAGGTTTAGTGTTTAGTATTTAGGGTTTAGGGTTCAGGATTTAGGATTTAGGGTCTATGGTTTAGGGTCTACACTTTAGGGGTTAGGGTTTAGGGTTTAGGGGTTAGGGTTTATGGTTTCGTGTTTAGGGTTAGAGGGTTTAGGGTTTAGGTTTAGGGTTTAAGGTTTAGGGTTTAGGATTAGGGATTAAGGTGTAGGGTTTAGGGTTTAGGGTTTAGGGTTTAGTGTTTAGGGTTTAGGGTTTAGGTTTAGGGTTTAGTATTTAGGGTTTAGGGTAATGGTTTAGGGATTAGGGTTTAGGGTTTATGGTTTAAGATTTAGGGTTTAGTATTTAGGGTTTTAGGGTCTAGAATTTAGGATTTAGGATCTAGGGTTTAAGCTTTAGGGGTTAGGGTTTATTGTTTAGGGTTGAAAGGTTTAGGGATAAGGGTTTGGAGTTTATGGTTTACGGCTTAGGGTTTAGGGTTTGGGGTTTATGGTTTAAGATTTAGGGTTTAGGGTTTAGGTTTAAGGTTTATGGGAGTTTTAGGGTTTTATGGATTTGGGTTTAGGATTTTAGGGTTTTGGATTTAGGGTTTATGGTTTATGGTTTAGGGTTTAGGGTTAGCGTTTAAGGTTTAGGGTTTATGGTTAGGGTTTAGGGTTTAGGGTTTAGTCTTTAGGGTTTATGGTTTAGGGTTTAAGGTTTAGGGTTTAAGGTTTAGGGTTTAGCTTTAGGGTTTAGTATTTAGGGTTTAGGGTTAATGGTTTAGGGATTAGGGTTTAGGGTTTAGGGTTTAAGATTTAGGGTTTAGGGTTTTAGGGTCTAAAATTTAGGATTTAGGATCTAGGGTTTAAGCTTTAGGGGTTAGGGTTTATGGTTTAGGGTTTAGGGTTTAAAGGTTTGGGGATAAGGGTTTGAGGTTTATGGTTTAAGGCTTAGGGTTTAGGGTTTAGGGTTTAGGGTTTAATGTTTAGGGTTTAGGGTTTATGGGAGTTTTAGGGTTTTATGGATTTGGGTTTAGGATTTTAGGATTTAGGGTTTAGGTTTATGGTTTATTGTTTAAGGTTTAGTGTTTAGGGTATAGGGTATAGGGTTTAGGGTTAGGTTTTAGGGTTTAGGGTTTAGAGTATAGGGTTTATGGGACAAGGCTTAGGGTTTATGGTTTTAGGGTTATAGGGTTTTAGGTTTTGGGTTTTAGGGATTAGTGTTTAGGGTTTGGGGTTTTGGGTTTAAGGTTTAGTGTTTAGTATTTAGGGTTTAGGGTTCAGGATTTAGGATTTAGGGTCTAGGGTTTAGGGTCTACACTTTAGGGGTTAGGGTTTAGGGTTTAGGGGTTAGGGTTTATGGTTTAGTGTTTTGGGTTAAAGGGTTTTGGGTTTAGGTTTAGGGTTTAAGGTTTAGGGTTTGGGGTTTAAGTTTAGGGATTAGGGTTTAGGGTTTAGGGTTTAGGGATTAAGGTTTAGGGTTTAGGTTTAGGGTTTAGGGTTTAGGGTTTAGGGTTTAGGGATTAGGGTTTAAGGTTTAGGGTTTAGCTTTAGGGTTTAGTATTTAGGGTTTAGGGTTAATGGTTTAGGGATTAGGGTTTAGGGTTTAAGATTTAAGGGTTTAGTATTTAGGGTTTAGGGTTTTAGGGTCTAGAATTTAGGATTTAGGATCTAGGGTTTAAGCTTTAGGGGTTAGGTTTATGGTTTAAGGTTTAGGGTTGAAAGGTTTAGGGATAAGGGTTTGGGGTTTATGGTTTACGGCTTAGGTTTTAGGGTTTGGGGATTATGGTTTAAGGTTTAGGGTTTAGGGTTTAGGTTTATGGTTTAGGGTTTAAGTGACTTTTAGGGTTTTATGGATTTGGATTTAGGATTTTAGGGTTTAGGGTTTAGGGTTTATGGTTTAGGTTTAGCGTTTAGGGTTTAGGGTTTATGGTTCAGGTTTAGGTTTAGGGTTTAGGGTTTAGGGTTTAGCTTTAGGGTTTAGTATTTAGGGTTTTGGGTTAATGGTTTAGGGATTAGGGTTTAGGGTTTAGGGTTTAAGATTTAGGGTTTAATATTTAGGGTTTAGGGTTTTAGGGTCTAAAATTTAGGATTTAAGATCTAGGGTTTAAGCTTTAGGGGTTAGGGTTTATGGTTTAGGGTTTAGGGTTGAAAGCTTTAGGGATAAGGGTTTGGGGTTTATGGTTTACAACTTAGGGTTTAGGGTTTGGGGTTTATGATTTAAGGTTTATGATTTAGGGTTTAGGGTTTTGGGTTTAAGGTTTAGTGTTTAGTATTTAGGGTTTAGGGTTCAGGATTTAGGATTTAGGGTTTAAGCTTTAGGGGTTAGGGTTTATGGTTTAAGGTTTAGGGGTGAAAGGTATAGGGATAAGGGTTTGGGGTTTATGGTTTACGGCTTAGGTTTTAGGGTTTGGGGATTATGGTTTAATGTTTAGGGTTTAGGGTTTAGGTTTAGGGTTTAGGGTTTATGTGAGTTTTAGGGTTTTATGGATTTGGATTTAGGAGTTCAGGGTTTAGGGTTTAGGGTTTATGTTTTAGGGTTAGCGTTTAGGGTTTAGGGTTTATGGTTTAGGTTTAGGTTTAAGGTTTAGGGTTTAGGGTTTAGGGTTTAGGGTTTAGTGTTTATCTTTAGGGTTTAGTATTTAGGGTTTAGGGTTAATGGTTTAGGGATTAGGGTTTAGGGTTTATGGTTTAGGGTTTAAGATTTAGGGTTTAGTATTTAGGGTTTAGGGTTTTAGGGTCTAAAAATTAGGATTTAGGATCTAGGGTTTAAGCTTTAGGGGTTAGGGTTTATGGTTTAGGGTTTAGGGTCGAAAGGTTTAGGGATAAGGGTTTGGGGTTTATGGTTTACAGCTTAGGGTTTAGGGTTTGGGGTTTATGGTTTAAGGTTTAGGGTTTTGGGTTTTGGGAGTTTTAGGGTTTTATGGATTTGGATTTAGGATTTTAGGGTTTAGGGTTTAGGGTTTTGTGTTTAGGGTTTAGGGTTAATGGTTTAGGGATTAGGGTTTAGGGTTTAGGGTTTAAGATTTAGGGTTTAGTATTTAGGGTTTAGGGTTTTAGGGTCTAGAATTTAGGATTTAGGATCCAGGGTTTAAGCTTTAGGGGTTAGGGTTTATTGTTTAGGGTTTGGGGTTGAAAGGTTTAGGGATAAGGGTTTGGGGTTTATGGTTTACGGCTTAGGGTTTAGGGTTTGGGGTTTATGGTTTAAGATTTAGGGTTTAGGGTTTAGGTTTAGGGTTTATGGGAGTTTTAGGGTTTTATGGATTTGGTTTTAGGATTTTAGGGTTTAGGATTTAGGGGTTAGGGTTTAGGGTTTAGGGTTTAGGGGTTAGGGTTTATGGTTTGGTGTTTAGGGTTAAAGGGTTTTGGGTTTAGGTTTAGGGTTTAAGGTTTAGGGTTTAGGATTAGGGATTAGGGTTTAGGGTTTAGGGTTTAGGGTTTAACGTTTATGGTTAAGAGTTTAGGTTTAGGGTTTAGTATTTACGGTTTAGGGTTAATGGTTTAGGGATTAGGGTTTAGGGATTAGGGTTTAGGGTTTAAGATTTAGGGTTTATTATTTAGGGTTTAGGGTCTAGAATTTAGGATTTAGGATCCAGGGTTTAAGCTTTAGGGGTTAGGGTTTATTGTTTAGGGTTGAAAGGTTTAGGGATAAGGGTTTGGGGTTTATGCTTTACGGCTTAGGGTTTAGGGTTTGGGGTTTATGGTTTAAGATTTAGGGTTTAGGGTTTAGGTTTAGGGTTTATGGGAGTTTTAGGGTTTTATGGATTTGGGTTTAGGATTTTAGGGTTTAGGATTTAGGGTTAGCATTTAGGGTTTAGGGTTTATGGTTAGGGTTTAGGGTTTAGGGTTTAGGGTTTAGTGTTTAGGGTTTAGGGTTTAGGGTTTAGGGTTTAGCTTTAGGGTTTAGTATTTAGGTTTTAGGGTTAATGGTTTAGGGATTAGGGTTTAGGGTTTAAGATTTAGGGTTTAGTATTTAGGGTTTAGGGTTTTAGGGTCTAGAATTTAGGATTTAGGATCCAGGGTTTGAGCTTTAGGGGTTAGGGTTTATTGTTTAGAGTTTAGGGTTAAAAGGTTTAGGGATAAGGGTTTGGGGTTTATGGTTTAGGGTTTATGGTTTAGGGTTTGGGGTTTATGGTTTAAGGTTTAGTGTTTAGGGTTTAGGGTTTATGGGAGTTTTAGGGTTTTATGGATTTGGGTTTAGGATTTATTGTTTATGGTTTATGGTTTATGGTTTAGGGTTTAGGGTTTAGTGTTTAGGGTTTAGGGTTTAGGGTTAGGTTTTAGGTCTAGGGTTTAGAGTATCGGGTTTATGGGACAGGGCTTAGGGTTTATGGTTTTAGGGTTATAGGGTTTTAGGTTATGGGTTTCAGGGTTTAGTGTTTAGGGTTTAAGGTTTAGTGTTTAGTATTTAGGGTTTAGGGTTCAGGATTTAGGATTTAGGGTCTATGGTTTAGGGTCTACACTTTAGGGGTTAGGGTTTAGGGTTTAGGGGTTAGGGTTTATGGTTTCGTGTTTAGGGTTAGAGGGTTTTGGGTTTAGGTTTAGGGTTTAAGGTTTAGGGTTTAGGATTAGGGATTAAGGTGTAGGGTTTAGGGTTTAGGGTTTAGGGTTTAGTGTTTAGGGTTTAGGGTTTAGGTTTAGGGTTTTGTATTTAGGGTTTAGGGCTAATGGTTTAGGGATTAGGGTTTAGGGTTTATGGTTTAAGATTTAGGGTTTAGTATTTAGGGTTTTAGGGTCTAGAATTTAGGATTTAGGATCTAGGGTTTAAGCTTTAGGGGTTAGGGTTTATTGTTTAGGGTTGAAAGGTTTAGGGATAAGGGTTTGGAGTTTATGGTTTACGGCTTAGGGTTTAGGGTTTGGGGTTTATGGTTTAAGATTTAGGGTTTAGGGTTTAGGTTTAAGGTTTATGGGAGTTTTAGGGTTTTATGGATTTGGGTTTAGGATTTTAGGGTTTTGGATTTAGGGTTTATGGTTTATGGTTTAGGGTTTAGGGTTAGCGTTTAAGGTTTAGGGTTTATGGTTAGGGTTTAGGGTTTAGTCTTTAGGGTTTATGGTTTAGGGTTTAAGGTTTAGGGTTTAAGGTTTAGGGTTTAGCTTTAGGGTTTAGTATTTAGGGTTTAGGGTTAATGGTTTAGGGATTAGGGTTTAGGGTTTAGGGTTTAAGATTTAGGGTTTAGGGTTTTAGGGTCTAAAATTTAGGATTTAGGATCTAGGGTTTAAGCTTTAGGGGTTAGGGTTTATGGTTTAGGGTTTAGGGTTTAAAGGTTTGGGGATAAGGGTTTGAGGTTTATGGTTTAAGGCTTAGGGTTTAGGGTTTAGGGTTTAGGGTTTAATGTTTAGGGTTTAGGGTTTATGGGAGTTTTAGGGTTTTATGGATTTGGGTTTAGGATTTTAGGATTTAGGGTTTAGGTTTATGGTTTATTGTTTAAGGTTTAGTGTTTAGGGTATAGGGTATAGGGTTTAGGGTTAGGTTTTAGGGTTTAGGGTTTAGAGTATAGGGTTTATGGGACAAGGCTTAGGGTTTATGGTTTTAGGGTTATAGGGTTTTAGGTTTTGGGTTTTAGGGATTAGTGTTTAGGGTTTGGGGTTTTGGGTTTAAGGTTTAGTGTTTAGTATTTAGGGTTTAGGGTTCAGGATTTAGGATTTAGGGTCTAGGGTTTAGGGTCTACACTTTAGGGGTTAGGGTTTAGGGTTTAGGGGTTAGGGTTTATGGTTTAGTGTTTTGGGTTAAAGGGTTTTGGGTTTAGGTTTAGGGTTTAAGGTTTAGGGTTTGGGGTTTAAGTTTAGGGATTAGGGTTTAGGGTTTAGGGTTTAGGGATTAAGGTTTAGGGTTTAGGTTTAGGGTTTAGGGTTTAGGGTTTAGGGTTTAGGGTTTAGGGATTAGGGTTTAAGGTTTAGGGTTTAGCTTTAGGGTTTAGTATTTAGGGTTTAGGGTTAATGGTTTAGGGATTAGGGTTTAGGGTTTAAGATTTAAGGGTTTAGTATTTAGGGTTTAGGGTTTTAGGGTCTAGAATTTAGGATTTAGGATCTAGGGTTTAAGCTTTAGGGGTTAGGTTTATGGTTTAAGGTTTAGGGTTGAAAGGTTTAGGGATAAGGGTTTGGGGTTTATGGTTTACGGCTTAGGTTTTAGGGTTTGGGGATTATGGTTTAAGGTTTAGGGTTTAGGGTTTAGGTTTATGGTTTAGGGTTTAAGTGACTTTTAGGGTTTTATGGATTTGGATTTAGGATTTTAGGGTTTAGGGTTTAGGGTTTATGGTTTAGGTTTAGCGTTTAGGGTTTAGGGTTTATGGTTCAGGTTTAGGTTTAGGGTTTAGGGTTTAGGGTTTAGCTTTAGGGTTTAGTATTTAGGGTTTAGGGTTAATGGTTTAGGGATTAGGGTTTAGGGTTTAGGGTTTAAGATTTAGGGTTTAATATTTAGGGTTTAGGGTTTTAGGGTCTAAAATTTAGGATTTAAGATCTAGGGTTTAAGCTTTAGGGGTTAGGGTTTATGGTTTAGGGTTTAGGGTTGAAAGCTTTAGGGATAAGGGTTTGGGGTTTATGGTTTACAACTTATGGTTTAGGGTTTGGGGTTTATGATTTAAGGTTTATGATTTAGGGTTTAGGGTTTTGGGTTTAAGGTTTAGTGTTTAGTATTTAGGGTTTAGGGTTCAGGATTTAGGATTTAGGGTTTAAGCTTTAGGGGTTAGGGTTTATGGTTTAAGGTTTAGGGGTGAAAGGTATAGGGATAAGGGTTTGGGGTTTATGGTTTACGGCTTAGGTTTTAGGGTTTGGGGATTATGGTTTAATGTTTAGGGTTTAGGGTTTAGGTTTAGGGTTTAGGGTTTATGTGAGTTTTAGGGTTTTATGGATTTGGATTTAGGAGTTCAGGGTTTAGGGTTTAGGGTTTATGTTTTAGGGTTAGCGTTTAGGGTTTAGGGTTTATGGTTTAGGTTTAGGTTTAAGGTTTAGGGTTTAGGGTTTAGGGTTTAGTGTTTATCTTTAGGGTTTAGTATTTAGGGTTTAGGGTTAATGGTTTAGGGATTAGGGTTTAGGGTTTATGGTTTAGGGTTTAAGATTTAGGGTTTAGTATTTAGGGTTTAGGGTTTTAGGGTCTAAAAATTAGGATTTAGGATCTAGGGTTTAAGCTTTAGGGGTTAGGGTTTATGGTTTAGGGTTTAGGGTCGAAAGGTTTAGGGATAAGGGTTTGGGGTTTATGGTTTACAGCTTAGGGTTTAGGGTTTGGGGTTTATGGTTTAAGGTTTAGGGTTTTGGGTTTTGGGAGTTTTAGGGTTTTATGGATTTGGATTTAGGATTTTAGGGTTTAGGGTTTAGGGTTTATGGTTTAGGGTTTAGGGTTTTGTGTTTAGGGTTTAGGGTTAATGGTTTAGGGATTAGGGTTTAGGGTTTAGGGTTTAAGATTTAGGGTTTAGTATTTAGGGTTTAGGGTTTTAGGGTCTAGAATTTAGGATTTAGGATCCAGGGTTTAAGCTTTAGGGGTTAGGGTTTATTGTTTAGGGTTTGGGGTTGAAAGGTTTAGGGATAAGGGTTTGGGGTTTATGGTTTACGGCTTAGGGTTTAGGGTTTGGGGTTTATGGTTTAAGATTTAGGGTTTAGGGTTTAGGTTTAGGGTTTATGGGAGTTTTAGGGTTTTATGGATTTGGTTTTAGGATTTTAGGGTTTAGGATTTAGGGGTTAGGGTTTAGGGTTTAGGGTTTAGGGGTTAGGGTTTATGGTTTAGTGTTTAGGGTTAAAGGGTTTTGGGTTTAGGTTTAGGGTTTAAGGTTTAGGGTTTAGGATTAGGGATTAGGGTTTAGGGTTTAGGGTTTAGGGTTTAACGTTTAGGGTTAAGAGTTTAGGTTTAGGGTTTAGTATTTACGGTTTAGGGTTAATGGTTTAGGGATTAGGGTTTAGGGATTAGGGTTTAGGGTTTAAGATTTAGGGTTTATTATTTAGGGTTTAGGGTCTAGAATTTAGGATTTAGGATCCAGGGTTTAAGCTTTAGGGGTTAGGGTTTATTGTTTAGGGTTGAAAGGTTTAGGGATAAGGGTTTGGGGTTTATGCTTTACGGCTTAGGGTTTAGGGTTTGGGGTTTATGGTTTAAGATTTAGGGTTTAGGGTTTAGGTTTAGGGTTTATGGGAGTTTTAGGGTTTTATGGATTTGGGTTTAGGATTTTAGGGTTTAGGATTTAGGGTTAGCATTTAGGGTTTAGGGTTTATGGTTAGGGTTTAGGGTTTAGGGTTTAGGGTTTAGTGTTTAGGGTTTAGGGTTTAGGGTTTAGGGTTTAGCTTTAGGGTTTAGTATTTAGGTTTTAGGGTTAATGGTTTAGGGATTAGGGTTTAGGGTTTAAGATTTAGGGTTTAGTATTTAGGGTTTAGGGTTTTAGGGTCTAGAATTTAGGATTTAGGATCCAGGGTTTGAGCTTTAGGGGTTAGGGTTTATTGTTTAGAGTTTAGGGTTAAAAGGTTTAGGGATAAGGGTTTGGGGTTTATGGTTTAGGGTTTATGGTTTAGGGTTTGGGGTTTATGGTTTAAGGTTTAGTGTTTAGGGTTTAGGGTTTATGGGAGTTTTAGGGTTTTATGGATTTGGGTTTAGGATTTATTGTTTATGGTTTATGGTTTATGGTTTAGGGTTTAGGGTTTAGTGTTTAGGGTTTAGGGTTTAGGGTTAGGTTTTAGGTCTAGGGTTTAGAGTATCGGGTTTATGGGACAGGGCTTAGGGTTTATGGTTTTAGGGTTATAGGGTTTTAGGTTATGGGTTTCAGGGTTTAGTGTTTAGGGTTTAAGGTTTAGTGTTTAGTATTTAGGGTTTAGGGTTCAGGATTTAGGATTTAGGGTCTATGGTTTAGGGTCTACACTTTAGGGGTTAGGGTTTAGGGTTTAGGGGTTAGGGTTTATGGTTTCGTGTTTAGGGTTAGAGGGTTTTGGGTTTAGGTTTAGGGTTTAAGGTTTAGGGTTTAGGATTAGGGATTAAGGTGTAGGGTTTAGGGTTTAGGGTTTAGGGTTTAGTGTTTAGGGTTTAGGGTTTAGGTTTAGGGTTTTGTATTTAGGGTTTAGGGCTAATGGTTTAGGGATTAGGGTTTAGGGTTTATGGTTTAAGATTTAGGGTTTAGTATTTAGGGTTTTAGGGTCTAGAATTTAGGATTTAGGATCTAGGGTTTAAGCTTTAGGGGTTAGGGTTTATTGTTTAGGGTTGAAAGGTTTAGGGATAAGGGTTTGGAGTTTATGGTTTACGGCTTAGGGTTTAGGGTTTGGGGTTTATGGTTTAAGATTTAGGGTTTAGGGTTTAGGTTTAAGGTTTATGGGAGTTTTAGGGTTTTATGGATTTGGGTTTAGGATTTTAGGGTTTTGGATTTAGGGTTTATGGTTTATGGTTTAGGGTTTAGGGTTAGCGTTTAAGGTTTAGGGTTTAGGGTTAGGGTTTAGGGTTTAGGGTTTAGTCTTTAGGGTTTATGGTTTAGGGTTTAAGGTTTAGGGTTTAAGGTTTAGGGTTTAGCTTTAGGGTTTAGTATTTAGGGTTTAGGGTTAATGGTTTAGGGATTAGGGTTTAGGGTTTAGGGTTTAAGATTTAGGGTTTAGGGTTTTAGGGTCTAAAATTTAGGATTTAGGATCTAGGGTTTAAGCTTTAGGGGTTAGGGTTTATGGTTTAGGGTTTAGGGTTTAAAGGTTTGGGGATAAGGGTTTGAGGTTTATGGTTTAAGGCTTAGGGTTTAGGGTTTAGGGTTTAGGGTTTAATGTTTAGGGTTTAGGGTTTATGGGAGTTTTAGGGTTTTATGGATTTGGGTTTAGGATTTTAGGATTTAGGGTTTAGGTTTATGGTTTATTGTTTAAGGTTTAGTGTTTAGGGTATAGGGTATAGGGTTTAGGGTTAGGTTTTAGGGTTTAGGGTTTAGAGTATAGGGTTTATGGGACAAGGCTTAGGGTTTATGGTTTTAGGGTTATAGGGTTTTAGGTTTTGGGTTTTAGGGATTAGTGTTTAGGGTTTGGGGTTTTGGGTTTAAGGTTTAGTGTTTAGTATTTAGGGTTTAGGGTTCAGGATTTAGGATTTAGGGTCTAGGGTTTAGGGTCTACACTTTAGGGGTTAGGGTTTAGGGTTTAGGGGTTAGGGTTTATGGTTTAGTGTTTTGGGTTAAAGGGTTTTGGGTTTAGGTTTAGGGTTTAAGGTTTAGGGTTTGGGGTTTAAGTTTAGGGATTAGGGTTTAGGGTTTCGGATTTAGGGTTTACGGTTTAGGGATTAAGGTTTAGGGTTTAGGTTTAGGGTTTAGGGTTTAGGGTTTAGGGTTTAGGGTTTAGGGTTTAGGGATTAGGTTTTAAGGTTTAGGGTTTAGCTTTAGGGTTTAGTATTTAGGGTTTAGGGTTAATGGTTTAGGGATTAGGGTTTAGGGTTTAAGATTTAAGGGTTTAGTATTTAGGGTTTAGGGTTTTAGGGTCTAGAATTTAGGATTTAGGATCTAGGGTTTAAGCTTTAGGGGTTAGGTTTATGGTTTAAGGTTTAGGGTTGAAAGGTTTAGGGATAAGGGTTTGGGGTTTATGGTGTACGGCTTAGGTTTTAGGGTTTGGGGATTATGGTTTAAGGTTTAGGGTTTAGGGTTTAGGTTTATGGTTTAGGGTTTAAGTGACTTTTAGGGTTTTATGGATTTGGATTTAGGATTTTAGGGTTTAGGGTTTAGGGTTTATGGTTTAGGTTTAGCGTTTAGGGTTTAGGGTTTATGGTTCAGGTTTAGGTTTAGGGTTTAGGGTTTATGGTTTAGCTTTAGGGTTTAGTATTTAGGGTTTAGGGTTAATAGTTTAGGGATTAGGGGTTAGGGTTTAGGGTTTAAGATTTAGGGTTTAATATTTAGGGTTTAGGGTTTTAGGGTCTAAAATTTAGGATTTAAGATCTAGGGTTTAAGATTTAGGGGTTAGGGTTTATGGTTTAGGGTTTAGGGTTGAAAGCTTTAGGGATAAGGGTTTGGGGTTTATGGTTTACAACTTAGGGTTTAGGGTTTGGGGTTTATGATTTAAGGTTTATGATTTAGGGTTTAGGGTTTTGGGTTTAAGGTTTAGTGTTTAGTATTTAGGGTTTAGGGTTCAGGATTTAGGATTTAGGGTCTAGGGTTTAGGGTCTACACTTTAGGGGTTATGGTTTAGGGTTTAGGGTTTAAGGGTTAGGGTTTATGGTTTAGTGTTTAGGGTTAAAGGGTTTTGGGTTTAGGTTTAGGGTTGAAGGTTTAGGGTTTAGGGTTTAGGTTTAGGGATTAGGGTTTAGGGTTTAGGATTTAGGGTTTAGGGTTTAGGGATTAAGGTTTAGGGTTTAGGGTTAGGGTTTAGGGTTTAGGGATTAGGGTTTAGGGTTTAGGGATTAGGGTTTAGGGTTTAGCTTTAGGGTTTAGTATTTAGGGTTTAGGGTTAATGGTTTAGAGATTAGGGTTTAGGGTTTAAGATTTAAGGGTTTAGTATTTAGGGTTTAGGGTTTTAGGGTCTAGAATTTTGGATTTAGGATCTAGGGTTTAAGCTTTAGGGGTTAGGGTTTATGGTTTAAGGTTTAGGGGTGAAAGGTATAGGGATAAGGGTTTGGGGTTTATGGTTTACGGCTTAGGTTTTAGGGTTTGGGGATTATGGTTTAATGTTTAGGGTTTAGGGTTTAGGTTTAGGGTTTAGGGTTTATGTGAGTTTTAGGGTTTTATGGATTTGGATTTAGGAGTTTGGGGTTTATGGTTTACAACTTAGGGTTTAGGGTTTGGGGTTTATGGTTTAAGGTTTTGGGTTTTGGGTTTTGGGAGTTTTAGGGTTTTATGGATTTGGGTTTAGGATTTTAGGGTTTAGGGTTTAGGGTTTATGGTTTAGGGTTTAGGGTTTAGTGTTTAGGGTTTAGGGTTTAGGGTTAATGGTTTAGGGATTAGGGTTTAGGGTTTAGGGTTTAAGATTTAGGGTATAGTATTAGGGTTTAGGGTTTTAGGGTCTAGAATTTAGGATTTAGGATCCAGGGTTTAAGCTTTAGGGGTTAGGGTTTATTGTTTAGGGTTTGGGGTTGAAAGGTTTAGGGATAAGGGTTTGGGGTTTATGGTTTACGGCTTAGGGTTTAGGGTTTGGGGTTTATGGTTTAAGATTTAGGGTTTAGGGTTTAGGTTTAGGGTTTATGGGAGTTTTAGGGTTTTATGGATTTGGGTTTAGGATTTTAGGGTTTAGGATTTAGGGTTAGCGTTTAGGGTTTAGGGTTTATGGTTAGGGTTTAGGGTTTAGGGTTTAGGGTTTAGTGTTTAGGGTTTATGGTTAGGGTTTAGGGTTTAGCTTTAGGGTTTAGTATTTAGGTTTTAGGGTTAATGGTTTAGGGATTAGGGTTTAGGGTTTAAGATTTAGGGTTTAGTATTTAGGGTTTAGGGTTTTAGGGTCTAGAATTTAGGATTTAGGATCCAGGGTTTGAGCTTTAGGGGTTAGGGTTTATTGTTTAGAGTTTAGGGTTGAAAGGTTTAGGGATAAGGGTTTGGGGTTTATGGTTTAGGGTTTGCGGTTTATGGTTTAAGGTTTAGTGTTTAGGGTTTAGGGTTTATGGGAGTTTTAGGGTTTTATGGATTTGGGTTTAGGATTTTAGGATTTAGTGTTTATGGTTTATGGTTTAGGGTTTAGGGTTTAGTGTTTAGGGTTTAGGGTTAGGTTTTAGGTCTAGGGTTTAGAGTATCGGGTTTATGGGACAGGGCTTTGGGTTTATGGTTTTAGGGTTATAGGGTTTTAGGTTATGGGTTTCAGGGTTTAGTGTTTAGGGTTTAAGGTTTAGTGTTTAGTATTTAGGGTTTAGGGTTCAGGATTTAGGATTTAGGGTCTATGGTTTAGGGTCTACACTTTAGGGGTTAGGGTTTAGGGTTTAGGGGTTAGGGTTTATGATTTCGTGTTTAGGGTTAGAGGGTTTTGGGTTTAGGTTTAGGGTTTAAGGTTTAGGGTTTAGGGTTTAGGATTAGGGATTAAGGTGTAGGGTTTAGGGTTTATGGTTTAGGGTTTAGGGTTTAGGGTTTAGGGTTTAGGGTTTATGGTTTAGGTTTAGGGTTTAGTATTTAGGGTTTAGGGTTAATGGTTTAGGGATTAGGGTTTAGGGTTTATGGTTTAAGATTTAGGGTTTAGTATTTAGGGTTTAGGGTTTTAGGGTCTAGAATTTAGGATTTAGGATCTAGGGTTTAAGCTTTAGGGGTTAGGGTTTATTGTTTAGGGTTGAAAGGTTAGGGATAAGGGTTTGGAGTTTATGGTTTACGGCTTAGGGTTTAGGGTTTGGGGTTTATGGTTTAAGATTTAGGGTTTAGGGTTTAGGTTTAGGGTTTATGGGAGTTTTAGGGTTTTATGGATTTGGGTTTAGGATTTTAGGGTTTTGGATTTAGGGTTTATGGTTTATGGTTTAGGGTTTAGGGTTAGCGTTTAAGGTTTAGGGTTTATGGTTAGGGTTTAGGGTTTAGGGTTTAGGGTTTAGTCTTTAGGGTTTATGGTTTAGGGTTTAAGGTTTAGGGTTTAGGGTTTAGCTTTAGGGTTTAGTATTTAGGGTTTAGGGTTAATGGTTTAGGGATTAGGGTTTAGGGTTTAAGATTTAGGGTTTAGTATTTAGGGTTTAGGCTTTTAGGGTCTAAAATTTAGGATTTAGGATCTAGGGTTTAAGCTTTAGGGGTTAGGGTTTATGGTTTAGGGTTTAGGGTTTAAAGGTTTTGGGATAAGGGTTTGAGATTTATGGTTTAAGGCTTAGGGTTTAGGGTTTAGGGTTTAGGGTTTAATGTTTAGGGTTTAGGGTTTAGGGTTTATGGGAGTTTTAGGGTTTTATGGATTTGGGTTT
This sequence comes from Vicia faba, assembly GCA_948472305.1. Classification (NCBI taxonomy): domain Eukaryota; kingdom Viridiplantae; phylum Streptophyta; class Magnoliopsida; order Fabales; family Fabaceae; genus Vicia; species Vicia faba. Next base: position 61,503,022 of record OX451737.1, on the reverse strand, counting down.
AGGATTTTAGGATTTAGGTTTATGGTTTATGGTTTAAGGTTTAGTGTTTAGGGTATAGGGTATAGGGTTTAGGGTTAGGTTTTAGGGTTTAGGGTTTAGAGTATAGGGTTTATGGGACAGGGCTTAGGGTTTATGGTTTTAGGGTTATAGGGTTTTAGGTTTTGGGTTTTAGGGATTAGTGTTTAGGGTTTGGGGTTTTGGGTTTAAGGTTTAGTGTTTAGTATTTTGGGTTTAGGGTTCAGGATTTAGGGTCTAGGGTTTAGGGTCTACACTTTAGGGGTTAGGGTTTAGGGTTTAGGGGTTAGGGTTTATGGTTTAGTGTTTTGGGTTAAAGGGTTTTGGGTTTAGGTTTAGGGTTTAAGGTTTAGGGTTTGGGGTTTAAGTTTAGGGATTAGGGTTTAGGGTTTAGGATTTAGGGTTTAGGGTTTAGGGATTAAGGTTTAGGGTTTAGGTTTAGGGTTTAGGGTTTAGGGTTTAGGGTTTAGGGTTTAGGGATTAGGGTTTAAGGTTTAGGGTTTAGCTTTAGGGTTTAGTATTTAGGGTTTAGGGTTAATGGTTTAGGGATTAGGGTTTAGGGTTTAAGATTTAAGGGTTTAGTATTTAGGGTTTAGGGTTTTAGGGTCTAGAGTTTAGGATTTAGGATCTAGGGTTTAAGCTTTAGGGGTTAGGTTTATGGTTTAAGGTTTAGGGTTGAAAGGTTTAGGGATAAGGGTTTGGGGTTTATGGTTTACGGCTTAGGTTTTAGGGTTTGGGTATTATGGTTTAAGGTTTAGGGTTTAGGGTTTAGGTTTATGGTTTAGGGTTTAAGTGACTTTTAGGGTTTTATGGATTTGGATTTAGGATTTTAGGGTTTAGGGTTTAGGGTTTATGGTTTAGGTTTAGCGTTTAGGGTTTAGGGTTTATGGTTCAGGTTTAGGTTTAGGGTTTAGGGTTTAGGGTTTAGCTTTAGGGTTTAGTATTTAGGGTTTAGGGTTAATGGTTTAGGGATTAGGGTTTAGGGTTTAGGGTTTAAGATTTAGGGTTTAATATTTAGGGTTTAGGGTTTTAGGGTCTAAAATTTAGGATTTAAGATCTAGGGTTTAAGCTTTAGGGGTTAGGGTTTATGGTTTAGGGTTTAGGGTTGAAAGCTTTAGGGATAAGGGTTTGGGGTTTATGGTTTACAACTTAGGGTTTAGGGTTTGGGCTTTATAATTTAAGGTTTATGATTTAGGGTTTAGGGTTTTGGGAGTTTTAGAGTTTTATGGATTTGGGTTTAGAATTTTAGGGTTTAGGGTTTAGGGTTTAGGGTTTAGGGTTTAGGGTTAATGGTTTAGGGATTAGGGTTTAGGGTTTAGGGTTTAAGATTTAGGGTTTAGTATTTAGGGTTTAGGGTTTTAGGGTCTAGAATTTAGGATTTAGGATCCAGGGTTTAAGCTTTAGGGGTTAGGGTTTATTGTTTAGGGTTTGGGGTTGAAAGGTTTAGGGATAAGGGTTTGGGGTTTATGGTTTACGGCTTAGGGTTTAGGGTTTGGGGTTTATGGTTTAAGATTTAGGGTTTAGGGTTTAGGTTTAGGGTTTATGGGAGTTTTAGGGTTTTATGGATTTGGGTTTGTGATTTAGGGTTTATTGTTTATGGTTTAGGGTTAGCATTTAGGGTTTAGGGTTTATGGTTAGGGTTTAGGGTTTAGTGTTTAGGGTTTATGGTTTAGGCTTTCGGGTTTAGGGTTTAGCTTTAAGGTTTAGTATTTAGGGTTTAGGGTTAATAGTTTAGGGATTAGGGTTTAGGGTTTATGGTTTAAGATTTAGGGTTTAGTATTTAGGGTTTAGGGTTTTAGGGTCTAAATTTTAGGATTTAGGATCCAGGGTTTGAGCTTTAGGGGTTAGGGTTTATTGTTTAGAGTTTGGGGTTGAAAGGTTTAGGGATAAGGGTTTGGAGTTTATGGTTTACGGCTTAAGGTTTAGGGTTTGGGGTTTATGGTTTAAGATTTAGGTTTTAGTGTTTAGGTTTAGGGTTTATGGGAGTTTTAGGGTTTTATAGATTTGGGTTTAGGATTTTAGGGTTTAGGATTTAGGGTTTATGGGAGTTTTAGGGTTTTATGGATTTGGGTTTAGGATTTAAGGGTTTAGGATTTAGGGTTTATGGTTTATGGTTTAGGGTTTAGGGTTAGCTTTTAGGGTTTAGGGTTTATGGTTAGGGTTTAGGGTTTAGGGTTTAGTCTTTAGGGTTTATGGTTTAGGGTTTAGGGTTTAGGGTTTAGGGTTTAGGGTTTAGGGTTTAGGATTTAGGGTTTAGCTTTAAAGTTTAGTATTTAGGGTTTAGGGTTAATGGTTTAGGGATTAGGGTTTATGGTTTAGGGTTTAAGATTTAGGGTTTAGTATTTAGGGTTTAGGGTTTTAGGGTCTAAAATTTAGGATTTAGGATCTAGGGTTTAAGCTTTAGGGGTTAGGGTTTATGGTTTAGGGTTTAGGGTTTAAAGGTTTGGGGATAAGGGTTTGAGGTTTATGGTTTAAGGCTTAGGGTTTAGGGTTTGGGGTTTATGGTTTAATGTTTAGGGTTTAGGGTTTAGGGTTTATGGGAGTTTTAGGGATTTATGGATTTGGGTTTAGGATTTTAGGATTTAGGGTTTAGGTTTATGGTTTAGGGTTTAAGTTTTAGTGTTTAGGGTATAGGGTTTAGGGTTAGGTTTTAGGGTTTAGGGTTTAGAGTATAGGGTTTATGGGACAGGGCTTAGGGTTTATGGTTTTAGGGTTATAGGGTTTTAGGTTTTGGGTTTTAGGGTTTAGTGTTTAGGGTTTGGGGTTTTGGGTTTAAGGTTTAGTGTTTAGCATTTGGGGTTTAGGGTTCAGGATTTAGGATTTAGGGTCTAGGGTTTAGGGTCTACACTAGGGGTTAGGGTTTAGGATTTAGAGTTTAGGGGTTAGGGTTTATGGTTTAGTGTTTAGGGTTAAAGGGTTTTGGGTTTAGGTTTAGGGTTTAAGGTTTAGGGTTTGGGGTTTAGGTTTAGGGATTAGGGTTTAGGATTTAGGGTTTAGGGTTTAGGGATTAAGGTTTAGGGTTTAGGTTTAGGGTTTAGGGTTTAGGGTTTATGGTTTAGGGATTAGGATTTATGTGACTTTTAGGGTTTTATGGATTTGGATTTAGGATTTTAGGGTTTAGGGTTTAGGGTTTATGGTTTAGGGTTAGCATTTAGGGTTTAGGGTTTATGGTTCAGGTTTAGGTTTAGGGTTTAGGGTTTAGGGTTTAGCTTTAGGGTTTAGTATTTAGGGTTTAGGGTTAATGGTTTAGGGATTAGGGTTTAGGGTTTAGGGTTTAAGATTTAGGGTTTAGTATTTAGGGTTTAGGGTTTTAGGGTCTAAAATTTAGGATTTAAGATCTAGGGTTTAAGCTTTAGGGGTTAGGGTTTATGGTTTAGGGTTTAGGGTTGAAAGGTTTAGGGATAAGGGTTTGGGGTTTATGGTTTACAACTTAGGGTTTAGGGTTTGGGGTTTATGGTTTAAGGTTTATGGTTTAGGGTTTTGGGTTTTGGGAGTTTTAGAGTTTTATGGATTTGGGTTTAGGATTTTAGGATTTATGGTTTAGGTTTATGGTTTATGGTTTAAGGTTTAGTGTTTAGGGTATAGGGTATATGGTTTAGGGTTAGGTTTTAGGGTTTAGGGTTTAGAGTATAGGGTTTATGGGACAGGGCTTAGGGTTTATAGTTTTAGGGTTATAGGGTTTTAGGTTTTGGGTTTTAGGGATTAGTGTTTAGGGTTTGGGGTTTTGGGTTTAAGGTTTAGTGTTTAGTATTTAGGGTTTAGGGTTCAGGATTTAGGATTTAGGGTCTAGGGTTTAGGGTCTACACTTTAGGGGTTAGGGTTTAGGGTTTAGGGGTTAGGGTTTATGGTTTAGTGTTTTGGGTTAAAGGGTTTTGGGTTTAGGTTTAGGGTTTAAGGTTTAGGGTTTGGGGTTTAAGTTTAGGGATTAGGGTTTAGGGTTTAGGATTTAGGGTTTAAGGTTTAGGGATTAAGGTTTAGGGTTTAGGTTTAGGGTTTAGGGTTTAGGGTTTAGGGTTTAGGGTTTAGGGATTAGGGTTTAAGGTTTAGGGTTTAGCTTTAGGGTTTAGTATTTAGGGTTTAGGGTTAATGGTTTAGGGATTAGGGTTTAGGGTTTAAGATTTAAGGGTTTAGTATTTAGGGTTTAGGGTTTTAGGGTCTAGAATTTAGGATTTAGGATCTAGGGTTTAAGCTTTAGGGGTTAGGTTTATGGTTTAAGGTTTAGGGTTGAAAGGTTTAGGGATAAGGGTTTGGGGTTTATGGTTTACGGCTTAGGTTTTAGGGTTTGGGAATTATGGTTTAAGGTTTAGGGTTTAGGGTTTAGGTTTATGGTTTAGGGTTTAAGTGACTTTTAGGGTTTTATGGATTTGGATTTAGGATTTTAGGGTTTAGGGTTTAGGGTTTATGGTTTAGGTTTAGCGTTTAGGGTTTAGGGTTTATGGTTCAGGTTTAGGTTTAGGGTTTAGGGTTTAGGGTTTAGCTTTAGGGTTTAGTATTTAGGGTTTAGGGTTAATGGTTTAGGGATTAGGGTTTAGGGTTTAGGGTTTAAGATTTAGGGTTTAATATTTAGGGTTTAGGGTTTTAGGGTCTAAAATTTAGGATTTAAGATCTAGGGTTTAAGCTTTAGGGGTTAGGGTTTATGGTTTAGGGTTTAGGGTTGAAAGCTTTAGGGATAAGGGTTTGGGGTTTATGGTTTACAACTTAGGGTTTAGGGTTTGGGGTTTATGATTTAAGGTTTATGATTTAGGGTTTAGGGTTTTGGGAGTTTTAGAGTTTTATGGATTTGGGTTTAGAATTTTAGGGTTTAGGGTTTAGTATTTAGGGTTTAGGGTTAATGGTTTAGGGATTAGGGTTTAGGGTTTAGGGTTTAAGATTTAGGGTTTAGTATTTAGGGTTTAGGGTTTTAGCGTCTAAAATTTAGGATTTATGATCTAGGGTTTAAGCTTTAGGGGTTATGGTTTATTGTTTAGGGTTTGGGGATGAAAGGTTTAGGGATAAGGGTTTGGGGTTTATGGTTTACGGCTTAGGGTTTAGGGTTTGGGGTTTATGGTTTAAGATTTAGGGCTTAGGGTTTAGGTTTAGGGTTTATGGGAGTTTTAGGGTTTTATGGATTTGGGTTTGGGATTTATGGTTTACGGTTTATGGTTTAGGGTTAGCGTTTAGGGTTTAGGGTTTATGGTTAGGGTTTAGGGTTTAGTGTTTAGGGTTTATGGTTTAGGCTTTAGGGTTTAGCGTTTAGCTTTAAGGTTTAGTATTTAGGGTTTAGGGTTAATAGTTTAGGGATTAGGGTTTAGGGTTTAGGGTTTAAGATTTAGGGTTTAGTATTTAGGGTTTAGGGTTTTAGGGTCTAAAATTTAGGATTTAGGATCCAGGGTTTGAGCTTTAGGGGTTAGGGTTTATTGTTTAGAGTTTAGGGTTGAAAGGTTTAGGGATAAGGGTTTGGAGTTTATGGTTTACGGCTTAGGGTTTAGGGTTTGGGGTTTATGGTTTAAGATTTAGGGTTTAGGGTTTAGGTTTAGGGTTTATGGGAGTTTTAGGGTTTTATGGATTTGGGTTTAGGATTTTAGGGTTTAGGATTTTGGGTTTATGGTTTAGGGTTTAGGGTTTATGGTTAGGGTTTAGGGTTTAGGGTTTAGTCTTTAGGGTTTATGGTTTAGGGTTTAGGGTTTAGAGTTTAGGGTTTAGGATTTAGGGTTTAGCTTTAGGGTTTAGTATTTAGGGTTTAGGGTTAATGGTCTAGGGATTAGGGTTTATGGTTTAGGGTTTAAGATTTAGGGTTTAGTATTTAGGGTTTAGGGTTTTAGGGTCTAAAATTTAGGATTTAGGATCTAGGGTTTAAGCTTTAGGGGTTAGGGTTTATGGTTTAGGGTTTAAGGTTTAAAGGTTTAGGGATAAGGGTTTGGGGTTTATGGTTTAAGGCTTAAGGTTTAGGGTTTAGGGTTTAGGGTTTAATGTTTAGGGTTTAGGGTTTAGGGTTTATGGGAGTTTTAGGGTTTTATGGATTTGGGTTTAGGATTTTAGGATTTAGGTTTATGGTTTATGGTTTAAGGTTTAGTGTTTAGGGTATAGGGTATAGGGTTTAGGGTTAGGTTTTAGGGTTTAGGGTTTAGAGTATAGGGTTTATGGGACAGGGCTTAGGGTTTATGGTTTTAGGGTTATAGGGTTTTAGGTTTTGGGTTTTAGGGTTTAGTGTTTAGGGTTTGGGGTTTTGGGTTTAAGGTTTAGTGTTTAGTATTTGGGGTTTAGGGTTCAGGATTTAGGATTTAGGGTCTAGGGTTTAGGGTCTACACTTTAGGGGTTATGGTTTAGGGTTTAGAGTTTAGGGGTTAGGGTTTATGGTTTAGTGTTTAAGGTTAAAGTGTTTTGGGTTTAGGTTTAGGGTTTAAGGTTTAGGGTTTGGGGTTTAGGTTTAGGGATTAGGGTTTTGGGTTTAGGGTTTAGGGATTAAGGTTTAGGGTTTAGGTTTAGGGTTTAGGGTTTAGCTTTAGGGTTTAGTATTTAGGGTTTAGGGTTTATGGTTTAGGGATTAGGGTTTAGGGTTTAAGATTTAAGGGTTTAGTATTTAGGGTTTAGGGTTTTAGGGTCTAGAATTTAGGATTTAGGATCTAGGGTTTAAACTTTAGGGGTTAGGGTTTATGGTTTAAGGTTTAGGGTTGAAAGGTTTAGGGATAAGGGTTTCGGGTTTATGGTTTACGGCTTAAGTTTTAGGGTTTGGGGATTATGGTTTAAGGTTTAGGGTTTAGGGTTTATGTGACTTTTAGAGTTTTATGGATTTGGATTTAGGATTTTAGGGTTTAGGGTTTAGGGTTTATTGTTTAGGGTTAGGGTTTAGGGTTTAGGGTTTATGGTTCAGGTTTAGGTTTAGGGTTTAGGGTTTAGGGTTTAGGCTTTAGGGTTTAGCTTTAGGGATTAGTATTTAGGGTTTAGGGTTAATGGTTTAGGGATTAGGGTTTAGGGTTTAGGGTTTAAGATTTAGGGTTTAGTATTTAGGGTTTAGGGTTTTAGCGTCTAAAATTTAGGATTTATGATCTAGGGTTTAAGCTTTAGGGGTTATGGTTTATTGTTTAGGGTTTGGGGTTGAAAGGTTTAGGGATAAGGGTTTGGCGTTTATTGTTTACGGCTTAGGGTTTAGGGTTTGGGGTTTATGGTTTAAGATTTAGGGCTTAGGGTTTAGGTTTAGGGTTTATGGGAGTTTTAGGGTTTTATGGATTTGGGTTTGGGATTTAGGGTTTACGGTTTATGGTTTAGGGTTAGCGTTTAGGGTTTAGGGTTTATGGTTAGGGTTTAGGGTTTAGTGTTTAGGGTTTATGGTTTAGGCTTTAGGGTTTAGGGTTTAGCTTTAAGGTTTAGTATTTAGGGTTTAAGGTTAATAGTTTAGGGATTAGGGTTTAGGGTTTAGGGTTTAAGATTTAGGGTTTAGTATTTAGGGTTTAGGGTTTTAGGGTCTAAAATTTAGGATTTAGGATCCAGGGTTTGAGCTTTAGGGGTTAGGGTTTATTGTTTAGAGTTTAGGGTTGAAAGGTTTAGGGATAAGGGTTTGGAGTTTATGGTTTACGGCTTAGGGTTTAGGGTTTGGGGTTTATGGTTTAAGATTTAGGGTTTAGGGTTTAGGTTTAGGGTTTATGGGAGTTTTAGGGTTTTATGGATTTGGGTTTAGGATTTTAGGGTTTAGGATTTTGGGTTTATGGTTTAGGGTTTATGGTTTATGGTTTGGGTTTAGGGTTTATGGTTTAGTCTTTAGGGTTTATGGTTTAGGGTTTAGGGTTTAGGGTTTAGAGTTTAGGGTTTAGGATTTAGGGTTTAGCTTTAGGGTTTAGTATTTAGGGTTTAGGGTTAATGGTCTAGGGATTAGGATTTATGGTTTAGGGTTTAAGATTTAGGGTTTAGTATTTAGGGTTTAGGGTTTTAGGGTCTAAAATTTAGGATTTAGGATCTAGGGTTTAAGCTTTAGGGGTTAGGGTTTATGGTTTAGGGTTTAGGGTTTAAAGGTTTGGGGATAAGGGTTTGAGGTTTATGGTTTAAGGCTTAGGGTTTAGGGTTTGGGGTTTATGGTTTAATGTTTAGGGTTTAGGGTTTAGGGTTTATGGGAGTTTTAGGGTTTTATGGATTTGGGTTTAGGATTTTAGGATTTAGGGTTTAGGTTTATGGTTTAGGGTTTAAGTTTTAGTGTTTAGGGTATAGGGTTTAGGGTTTAGGGTTAGGTTTTAGGGTTTAGGGTTTAGAGTATAGGGTTTATGGGACAGGGCTTAGGGTTTATGGTTTTAGGGTTATAGGGTTTTAGGTTTTGGGTTTTAGGGTTTAGTGTTTAGGGTTTGGGGTTTTGGGTTTAAGGTTTAGTGTTTAGTATTTGGGGTTTAGGGTTCAGGATTTAGGGTTTAGGGTCTAGGGTTTAGGGTCTACACTTTAGGGGTTATGGTTTAGGGTTTAGAGTTTAGGGGTTAGGGTTTATGGTTTAGTGTTTAAGGTTAAAGTGTTTTGGGTTTAGGTTTAGGGTTTAAGGTTTAGGGTTTGGGGTTTAGGTTTAGGGATTAGGGTTTAGGGTTTAGGATTTAGGGTTTAGGGTTTAGGGATTAAGGTTTAGGGTTTAGGTTTAGGGTTTAGGGTTTAGCTTTAGGGTTTAGTATTTATTGTTTAGGGTTTATGGTTTAGGGATTAGGGTTTAGGGTTTAAGATTTAAGGGTTTAGTATTTAGGGTTTAGGGTTTTAGGGTCTAGAATTTAGGATTTAGGATCTAGGGTTTAAGCTTTAGGGGTTAGGGTTTATGGTTTAAGGTTTAGGGTTGAAAGGTTTAGGGATAAGGGTTTCGGGTTTATGGTTTACGGCTTAGGTTTTAGGGTTTGGGGATTATGGTTTAAGGTTTAGGGTTTAGGGTTTAGGTTTAGGGTTTATGTGACTTTTAGGGTTTTATGGATTTGGATTTAGGATTTTAGGGTTTAGGGTTTATGGTTTAGGGTTAGGGTTTAGGGTTTATGGTTCAGGTTTAGGTTTAGGGTTTAGGGTTTAGGGTTTAGGGTTTAGCTTTAGGGTTTAGTATTTAGGGTTTAGGGTTAATGGTTTAGGGATTAGGGTTTAGGGTTTAGGGTTTAAGATTTAGGGTTTAGTATTTAGGGTTTAGGGTTTTAGCGTCTAAAATTTAGGATTTAAGATCTAGGGTTTAAGCTTTAGGGGTTATGGTTTATGGTTTAGGGTTTAGGGGTGAAAGGTTTAGGGATAAGGGTTTGGGGTTTATGGTTTACAACTTAGGGTTTAGGGTTTGGGGTTTATGGTTTAAGGTTTATGGTTTAGGGTTTAGGGTTTTGGGAGTTTTAGAGTTTTATGGATTTGGGTTTAGGATTTTAGGGTTTAGGGTTTAGGGTTTAGGGTTTAGGGTATAGGGTTTAGGGTTTAGGGTTAATGGTTTAGGGATTAGGGTTTAGGGTTTAGGGTTTAAGATTTAGGGTTTAGTATTTAGGATTTAGGGTTTTAGGGTCTAGAATTTAGGATTTAGGATCCAGGGTTTAATCTTTAGGGGTTAGGGTTTATTGTTTAGGGTTTGGGGTTGAAAGGTTTAGGGATAAGGGTTTGGGGTTTATGGTTTACGGCTTAGGGTTTAGGGTTTGGGGTTTATGGTTTAAGATTTAGGGTTTAGGGTTTTGGTTTAGGTTTTATGGGAGTTTTAGGGTTTTATGGATTTGGGTTTAGGGTTAGCGTTTAGGCTTTAGGGTTAGGGTTTAGGGTTTAGGGTTTAAGATTTAGGGTTTAGTATTTAGGGTTTAGGGTTTTAGGGTCTAAAATTTAGTGTTTATGGTTTATGGTTTAGGGTCTAGGGTTAGCGTTTAGGGTTTAGGGTTTATGGTTATGGTTTAGGGTTTAGGTTTTACGGTTTAGGGTTTATGGTTTAGGCTTTAGGGTTTAGCTTTAGGGTTTAGTATTTAGGGTTTAGGGTTAATGGTTTAGGGATTAGGGTTTAGGGTTTAAGATTTATGGTTTAGTATTTAGGGTTTAGGGTTTTAGGGTCTAAAATTTAGGATTTAGGATCCAGGGTTTGAGCTTTAGGGGTTAGGGTTTATTGTTTAGAGTTTAGGGTTGAAAGGTTTAGGGATAAGGGTTTGGGGTTTATGGTTTAGGGTTTATGGTTTAGGGTTTGGGGTTTATGGTTTAAGGTTTAGTGTTTAGGGTTTAGGGTTTATGGAAGTTTTAGGGTTTTATGGATTTGGGTTTAGGATTTTAGGATTTAGGGTTTATGGTTTAGGGTTTAGGGTTTAGTGTTTAGGGTTTAGGGTTTAGGGTTAGGTTTTAGGTCTAGGGTTTAGGGTTTAGAGTATCGGGTTTATGGGACAAGGCTTAGGGTTTATGGTTTTAGGGTTATAGGGTTTTAGGTTATGGGTTTTAGGGTTTAGTGTTTAGGGTTTGGGGTTTAGGATTTGGGGTTTAGGGTTTAAGGTTTAATGTTTAGTATTTAGGGTTTAGGGTTCAGGATTTAGGATTTAGGGTCTATGGTTTAGGGTCTACACTTTAGGGGTTAGGGTTTAGGGTTTAGGGTTTAGGGTTTAGGGGTTAGGGTTTATGGTTTAGTCTTTAGGGTTAGAGGGTTTTGGGTTTAGGTTTAGGGTTTAAGGTTTAGGGTTTAGGGTTTAGGATTAGGGATTAGGGTTTAGGGTTTAGGGTTTAGGGTTTAGGGTTTAGGGTTTATGGTTTAGGGTTTAGGTTTAGGGTTTAGTATTTAGGGTTTATGGTTAATGGTTTAGAGATTAGGGTTTAGGGTTTAGGGTTTAAGATTTAGGGTTTAGTATTTAGGGTTTAGGGTTTTAGGGTCTAGAATTTAGGATTTAGGATCTAGGGTTTAAGCTTTAGGGTTAGGGTTTATTGTTTAGGGTTGAAAGGTTTAGGGATAAGGGTTTGGAGTTTATGGTTTACGGCTTAGGGTTTAGGGTTTGGGGTTTATGGTTTAAGATTTAGGGTTTAGGGTTTAGGTTTATGGTATATGGGAGCTTTAGGGTTTTATGGATTTGGGGTTAGGATTTTAGGGTTTAGGATTTATGGTTTATGGTTTATGGTTTATGGTTTAGGGTTAGCGTTTAGGGTTTAGGGTTTATGGTTAGGGTTTAGGGTTTAGGGTTTAGTCTTTAGGGTTTATGGTTTAGGGTTTAGGGTTTAGGGTTTAGCTTTAGGGTTTAGTATTTAGGGTTTAGGGTTAATGGTTTAGAGATTAGGGTTTAGGGTTTAGGGTTTAAGATTTAGGGTTTAGTATTTAGGGTTTAGGGTTTTAGGTTCTAAAATTTAGGATTTAGGATCTAGGGTTTAAGCTTTAGGGGTTACGGTTTATGGTTTAGGGTTTAGGGTTTAAAGGTTTGGGGATAAGGGTTTGAGGTTTATGGTTTAAGGCTTAGGGTTTAGGGTTTGGGGTTTATGGTTTAATGTTTAGGGTTTAGGGTTTAGGGTTTATGGGAGTTTTAGGGTTTTATGGATTTGGGTTTAGGATTTTAGGATTTAGGGTTTAGGTTTATGGTTTAGGGTTTAAGTTTTAGTGTTTAGGGTATAGGGTTTAGGGTTTAGGGTTAGGTTTTAGGGTTTAGGGTTTAGAGTATAGGGTTTATGGGACAGGGCTTAGGGTTTATGGTTTTAGGGTTATAGGGTTTTAGGTTTTGGGTTTTAGGGTTTAGTGTTTAGGGTTTGGGGTTTTGGGTTTAAGGTTTAGTGTTTAGTATTTGGGGTTTAGGGTTCAGGATTTAGGATTTAGGGTCTAGGGTTTAGGGTCTACACTTTAGGGGTTATGGTTTAGGGTTTAGAGTTTAGGGGTTAGGGTTTATGGTTTAGTGTTTAAGGTTAAAGTGTTTTGGGTTTAGGTTTAGGGTTTAAGGTTTAGGGTTTGGGGTTTAGGTTTAGGGATTAGGGTTTAGGGTTTAGTATTTTGGGTTTAGGGTTTAGGGATTAAGGTTTAGGGTTTAGGTTTAGGGTTTAGGGTTTAGCTTTAGGGTTTAGTATTTCGGGTTTAGGGTTTATGGTTTAGGGATCAGGGTTTAGGGTTTAAGATTTAAGGGTTTAGTATTTAGGGTTTAGGGTTTTAGGGTCTAGAATTTAGGATTTAGGATCTAGGGTTTAAGCTTTAGGGGTTAGGGTTTATGGTTTAAGGTTTAGGGTTGAAAGGTTTAGGGATAAGGGTTTCGGGTTTATGGTTTACGGCTTAGGTTTTAGGGTTTGGGGATTATGGTTTAAGGTTTAGGGTTTAGGGTTTAGGTTTAGGGTTTAGGGTTTATGTGACTTTTAGGGTTTTATGGATTTGGATTTAGGATTTTAGGGTTTAGGGTTTAGGGTTTATGGTTTAGGGTTAGGGTTTAGGGTTTAGGGTTTATGGTTCAGGTTTAGGTTTAGGGTTTAGGGTTTAGGGTTTAGGGTTTAGCTTTAGGGTTTAGTATTTAGGGTTTAGGGTTAATGGTTTAGGGATTAGGGTTTAGGGTTTAGGGTTTAAGATTTAGGGTTTAGTATTTAGGGTTTAGGGTTTTAGCGTCTAAAATTTAGGATTTAAGATCTAGGGTTTAAGCTTTAGGGGTTAGGGTTTATGGTTTAGGGTTTAGGGGTGAAAGGTTTAGGGATAAGGGTTTGGGGTTTATGGTTTACAACTTAGGGTTTAGGGTTTGGGGTTTATGGTTTAAGGTTTATGGTTTAGGGTTTAGGGTTTTGGGAATTTTAGAGTTTTATGGATTTGGGTTTAGTATTTTAGGGTTTAGGGTTTAGGGTTTAGGGTTTAGGGTTTAGGGTATAGGGTTTAGGGTTTAGGGTTAATGGTTTAGGGATTAGGGTTTAGGGTTTAAGGTTTAAGATTTAGGGTTTAGTATTTAGGATTTAGGGTTTTAGGGTCTAGAATTTAGGATTTAGGATCCAGGGTTTAAGCTTTAGGGGTTAGGGTTTATTGTTTAGGGTTTGGGGTTGAAAGGTTTAGGGATAAGGGTTTGGGGTTTATGGTTTACGGCTTAGGGTTTAGGGTTTGGGGTTTATGGTTTAAGATTTAGGGTTTAGGGTTTAGGTTTAGGTTTTATGGGAGTTTTAGGGTTTTATGGATTTGGGTTTAGGGTTAGCGTTTAGGGTTTAGGGTTTAGGGTTAGGGTTTAGGGTTTAGGGTTTAGGGTTTAAGATTTAGGGTTTAGTATTTAGGGTTTAGGGTTTTAGGGTCTAAAATTTAGTGTTTATGGTTTATGGTTTAGGGTTTAGGGTTAGCGTTTAGGGTTTAGGGTTTATGGTTAGGGTTTAGGGTTTAGGGTTTAGGGTTTAGGGTTTAGGGTTTATGGTTTAGGCTTTAGGGTTTAGCTTTAGGGTTTAGTATTTAGGGTTTAGGGTTAATGGTTTAGGGATTAGGGTTTAGGGTTTAAGATTTAGGGTTTAGTATTTAGGGTTTAGGGTTTTAGGGTCTAAAATTTAGGATTTAGGATCCAGGGTTTGAGCTTTAGGGGTTAGGGTTTATTGTTTAGAGTTTAGGGTTGAAAAGTTTAGGGATAAGGGTTTGGGGTTTATGGTTTAGGGTTTATGGTTTAGGGTTTGGGGTTTATGGTTTAAGGTTTAGTGTTTAGGGTTTAGGGTTTATGGGAGTTTTAGGGTTTTATGGATTTGGGTTTAGGATTTTAGGATTTAGGGTTTATGGTTTAGGGTTTAGGGTTTAGGGTTTAGTGTTTAGGGTTTAGGGTTTAGGGTTAGGTTTTAGGTCTAGGGTTTAGGGTTTAGAGTATCGGGTTTATGGGACAGGGCTTAGGGTTTATGGTTTTAGGGTTATAGGGTTTTAGGTTATGGGTTTTAGGGTTTAGTGTTTAGGGTTTGGGGTTTAGGATTTGGGGTTTAGGGTTTAAGGTTTAATGTTTAGTATTTAGGGTTTAGGGTTCATGATTTAGGATTTAGGGTCTATGGTTTAGGGTCTACACTTTAGGGGTTAGGGTTTAGGGTTTAGGGTTTAGGGTTTAGGGGTTAGGGTTTATGGTTTAGTCTTTAGGGTTAGAGGGTTTTGGATTTAGGTTTAGGGTTTAAGGTTTAGGGTTTAGGGTTTAGGATTAGGGATTAGGGTTTAGGGTTTAGGGTTTAGGGTTTATGGTTTAGGGTTTAGGTTTAGGGTTTAGTATTTAGGGTTTATGGTTAATGGTTTAGAGATTAGGGTTTAGGGTTTAGGGTTTAAGATTTAGGGTTTAGTATTTAGGGTTTAGGGTTTTAGGGTCTAGAATTTAGGATTTAGGATCTAGGGTTTAAGCTTTAGGGTTAGGGTTTATTGTTTAGGGTTGAAAGGTTTAGGGATAAGGGTTTGGAGTTTATGGTTTACGGCTTAGGGTTTAGGGTTTGGGGTTTATGGTTTAAGATTTAGGGTTTAGGGTTTAGGTTTATGGTATATGGGAGCTTTAGGGTTTTATGGATTTGGGGTTAGGATTTTAGGGTTTAGGATTTATGGTTTATGGTTTATGGTTTAGGGTTAGCGTTTAGGGTTTAGGGTTTATGGTTAGGGTTTAGGGTTTAGGGTTTAGTCTTTAGGGTTTATGGTTTAGGGTTTAGGGTTTAGCTTTAGGGTTTAGTATTTAGGGTTTAGGGTTAATGGTTTAGAGATTAGGGTTTAGGGTTTAGGGTTTAAGATTTAGGGTTTAGTATTTAGGGTTTAGGGTTTTAGGTTCTAAAATTTAGGATTTAGGATCTAGGGTTTAAGCTTTAGGGGTTACGGTTTATGGTTTAGGGTTTAGGGTTTAAAGGTTTGGGGATAAGGGTTTGAGGTTTATGGTTTAAGGCTTAGGGTTTAGGGTTTGGGGTTTATGGTTTAATGTTTAGGGTTTAGGGTTTAGGGTTTATGGGAGTTTTAGGGTTTTATGGATTTGGGTTTAGGATTTTAGGATTTAGGGTTTAGGTTTATGGTTTAGGGTTTAAGTTTTAGTGTTTAGGGTATAGGGTTTAGGGTTTAGGGTTAGGGTTTAGGGTTTAGGGTTTAGAGTATAGGGTTTATGGGACAGGGCTTAGGGTTTATGGTTTTAGGGTTATAGGGTTTTAGGTTTTGGGTTTTAGGGTTTAGTGTTTAGGGTTTGGGGTTTTGGGTTTAAGGTTTAGTGTTTAGTATTTGGGGTTTAGGGTTCAAGATTTAGGATTTAGGGTCTAGGGTTTAGGGTCTACACTTTAGGGGTTATGGTTTAGGGTTTAGAGTTTAGGGGTTAGGGTTTATGGTTTAGTGTTTAAGGTTAAAGTGTTTTGGGTTTAGGTTTAGGGTTTAAGGTTTAGGGTTTGGGGTTTAGGTTTAGGGATTAGGGTTTAGGGTTTAGGATTTAGGGTTTAGGGTTTAGGGATTAAGGTTTAGGGTTTAGGTTTAGGGTTTAGGGTTTAGCTTTAGGGTTTAGTATTTAGGGTTTAGGGTTTATGGTTTAGGGATTAGGGTTTAGGGTTTAAGATTTAAGGGTTTAGTATTTAGGGTTTAGGGTTTTAGGGTCTAGAATTTAGGATTTAGGATCTAGGGTTTAAGCTTTAGGGGTTAGGGTTTATGGTTTAAGGTTTAGGGTTGAAAGGTTTAGGGATAAGGGTTTCGGGTTTATGGTTTACGGCTTAGGTTTTAGGGTTTGGGGATTATGGTTTAAGGTTTAGGGTTTAGGGTTTAGGTTTAGGGTTTAGGGTTTATGTGACTTTTAGGGTTTTATGGATTTGGATTTAGGATTTTAGGGTTTAGGGTTTAGGGTTTATGGTTTAGGGTTAGGGTTTAGGGTTTAGGGTTTATGGTTCAGGTTTAGGTTTAGGGTTTAGGGTTTAGGGTTTAGCTTTAGGGTTTAGTATTTAGGGTTTAGGGTTAATGGTTTAGGGATTAGGGTTTAGGGTTTAGGGTTTAAGATTTAGGGTTTAGTATTTATGGTTTAGGGTTTTAGCGTCTAAAATTTAGGATTTAAGATCTAGGGTTTAAGCTTTAGGGGTTAGGGTTTATGGTTTAGGGTTTAGGGGTGAAAGGTTTAGGGATAAGGGTTTGGGGTTTATGGTTTACAACTTAGGGTTTAGGGTTTGGGGTTTATGGTTTAAGGTTTATGGTTTAGGGTTTAGGATTTTGGGAATTTTAGAGTTTTATGGATTTGGGTTTAGTATTTTAGGGTTTAGGGTTTAGGGTTTAGGGTTTAGGGTTTAGGGTATAGGGTTTAGGGTTTAGGGTTAATGGTTTAGGGATTAGGGTGTAGGGTTTAGGGTTTAAGATTTAGGGTTTAGTATTTAGGATTTAGGGTTTTAGGGTCTAGAATTTAGGATTTAGGATCCAGGGTTTAAGCTTTAGGGGTTAGGGTTTATTGTTTAGGGTTTGGGGTTGAAAGGTTTAGGGATAAGGGTTTGGGGTTTATGGTTTACGGCTTAGGGTTTAGGGTTTGGGGTTTATGGTTTAAGATTTAGGGTTTAGGGTTTAGGTTTAGGTTTTATGGGAGTTTTAGGGTTTTATGGATTTGGGTTTAGGGTTAGCGTTTAGGGTTTAGGGTTAGGGTTTAGGGTTTAGGGTTTAGGGTTTAAGATTTAGGGTTTAGTATTTAGGGTTTAGGGTTTTAGGGTCTAAAATTTAGTGTTTATGGTTTATGGTTTAGGGTTTAGGGTTAGCGTTTAGGGTTTAGGGTTTATGGTTAGGGTTTAGGGTTTAGGGTTTAGGGTTTATGGTTTAGGCTTTAGGGTTTAGCTTTAGGGTTTAGTATTTAGGGTTTAGGGTTAATGGTTTAGGGATTAGGGTTTAGGGTTTAAGATTTAGGGTTTAGTATTTAGGGTTTAGGGTTTTAGGGTCTAAAATTTAGGATTTAGGATCCAGGGTTTGAGCTTTAGGGGTTAGGGTTTATTGTTTAGAGTTTAGGGTTGAAAAGTTTAGGGATAAGGGTTTGGGGTTTATGGTTTAGGGTTTATGGTTTAGGGTTTGGGGTTTATGGTTTAAGGTTTAGTGTTTAGGGTTTAGGGTTTATGGGAGTTTTAGGGTTTTATGGATTTGGGTTTAGGATTTTAGGATTTAGGGTTTATGGTTTAGGGTTTAGTGTTTAGGGTTTAGGGTTTAGGGTTAGGTTTTAGGTCTAGGGTTTAGGGTTTAGAGTATCGGGTTTATGGGACAGGGCTTAGGGTTTATGGTTTTAGGGTTATAGGGTTTTAGGTTATGGGTTTTAGGGTTTAGTGTTTAGGGTTTGGGGTTTAGGATTTGGGGTTTAGGGTTTAAGGTTTAATGTTTAGTATTTAGGGTTTAGGGTTCAGGATTTAGGATTTAGGGTCTATGGTTTAGGGTCTACACTTTAGGGGTTACGGTTTAGGGTTTAGGGTTTAGGGTTTAGGGGTTAGGGTTTATGGTTTAGTCTTTAGGGTTAGAGGGTTTTGGGTTTAGGTTTAGGGTTTAAGGTTTAGGGTTTAGGGTTTAGGATTAGGGATTAGGGTTTAGGGTTTAGGGTTTAGGGTTTGAGGTTTGGGGTTTATGGTTTAGGGTTTAGGTTTAGGGTTTAGTATTTAGGGTTTATGGTTAATGGTTTAGAAATTAGGGTTTAGGGTTTAGGGTTTAAGATTTAGGGTTTAGTATTTAGGGTTTAGGGTTTTAGGGTCTAGAATTTAGGATTTAGGATCTAGGGTTTAAGCTTTAGGGTTAGGGTTTATTGTTTAGGGTTGAAAGGTTTATGGATAAGGGTTTGGAGTTTATGGTTTACGGCTTAGGGTTTAGGGTTTGGGGTTTATGGTTTAAGATTTAGGGTTTAGGGTTTAGGTTTATGGTATATGGGAACTTTAGGGTTTTATGGATTTGGGGTTAGGATTTTAGGGTTTAGGATTTATGGTTTATGGTTTATGGTTTAGGGTTAGCGTTTAGGGTTTAGGGTTTATGGTTAGGGTTTAGGGTTTAGGGTTTAGTCTTTAGGGTTTATGGTTTAGGGTTTAGGTTTAGGGTTTAGCTTTAGGGTTTAGTATTTAGGGTTTAGGGTTAATGGTTTAGAGATTAGGGTTTAGGGTTTAGGGTTTAAGATTTAGGGTTTAGTATTTAGGGTTTAGGGTTTTAGGTTCTAAAATTTAGGATTTAGGATCTAGGGTTTAAGCTTTAGGGGTTACGGTTTATGGTTTAGGGTTTAGGGTTTAAAGGTTTAAGGATAAGGGTTTGAGGTTTATGGTTTATAGCTTAGGGTTTAGGGTTTGGGGTTTATGGTTTAATGTTTAGGGTTTAGGGTTTCGGGTTTATGGGAGTTTTAGGGTTTTATGGATTTGGGTTTAGGATTTTAGGATTTAGGGTTTAGGTTTATGGTTTAGGGTTTAAGGTTTAGTGTTTAGGGTATAAGGTTTAGGGTTTAGGGTTAGGTTTTAGGGTTTAGGGTTTAAAGTATAGGGTTTATGGGACAGGGCTTAGGGTTTATGGTTTTAGGATTTAGGATTTAGGGTCTAGGGTTTAGGGTCTACACTTTAGGGGTTAGGGTTTAGGGTTTAGGGTTTAGGGGTTAGGGTTTATGGTTTAGTGTTTAGGGTTAAAGGGTTTAGGTTTAGGGTTTAAGGTTTAGGGTTTGGGGTTTAGGTTTAGGGAGTAGGGTTTAGGGTTTAGGGTTTAGGATTTAGGGTTTAGGCATTAAGGTTTAGGGTTTAGGTTTAGGGTTTTGGGTTTAGGGTTTAGGGTTTAGGGATTAGGGTTTAGGGTTTAGGTTTAGGGTTTAGTATTTAGGGTTTAGGGTTAATGGTTTAGGGATTAGGGTTTAGGGTTTAAGATTTAAGGGTTTAGTATTTAGGGTTTAGGGTTTTAGGGTCTAGAATTTAGGATTTAGGATCTACGGTTTAAGCTTTAGGGGTTAGGGTTTATGGTTTAAGGTTTAGGGTTGAAAGGTTTAGGGATAAGGGTTTTGGGTTTATGGTTTACGGCTTAGGTTTTAGGGTTTGGGGATTATGGTTTAAGGTTTAGGGTTTATGTGACTTTTAGGGTTTTATGGATTTGGATTTAGGATTTTAGGGTTTAGGGTTTAGGGTTTGGGTTTAGGGTTTAGCTTTAGGGTTTAGTATTTAGGGTTTAGGGTTAATGGTTTAGGGATTAGGGTTTAGGGTTTAAGATTTAGGGTTTAGTATTTAGGGTCAAAATTTTAGGATTTAGGATCTTGGGTTTAAGGTTTATGGGTTAGGGTTTATGGTTTAGGGTTTAGGGTTGAAAGGTTTAGGGATAAGGGTTTGGGGTTTATCGTTTACAGCTTAGGGTTTAGGGTTTGGGGTTTATGGTTTAAGGTTTATGGTTTAGGGTTTAGGGTTTTGGGAGTTTTAGAGTTTTATGGATTTGGGTTTAGGATTTTATGGTTTAGGGTTTAGGGTTTAGGGTTTAGGGTTTAGTGTTTAGGGTTTAGGGTTAATGGTTTAGGGATTAGGGTTTAGGGTTTAGGGTTTAAGATTTAGGGTTTAGTATTTAGGGTTTAGGGTTTTAGGGTCTAGAATTTAGGATTTAGGATCCAGGGTTTAAGCTTTAGGGGTTAGGGTTTATTATTTAGTGTTTGGGGTTGAAAGGTTTAGGGATAAGGGTTTGGGGTTTATGGTTTACGGGTTAGGGTTTAGGGTTTGGGGTTTATGGTTTAAGATTTAGGGTTTAGGGTTTAGGTTTAGGGTTTATGGGAGTTTTAGGGTTTTATGGATTTGGGTTTAGGATTTAGGGTTTATGGTTTATGGTTTAGGGTTTAGGGTTAGCGTTTAGGGTTTAGGGTTTATGGTTAGGGTTTAGGGTTTAGGGTTTAGTGTTTAGGGTTTAGGGTTTAGGGTATAGCTTTAGGGTTTAGTATTTAGGGTTTAGGGTTAATGGTTTAGGGATTAGGGTTTAGGGGTTTAGGGTTTAAGATTTAGGTTTAGTATTTAGGGTTTAGGGTTTTAGGGTCTAAAATTTAGGATTTAGGATCTAGGGTTTAAGCTTTAGGGGTTAGGGTTTATGGTTTAGGGTTTAGGGTTTAAAGGTTTAGGGATAAGGGTTTGGGGTTTATGGTTTAAGGCTTAAGGTTTAGGGTTTGGGGTTTATGGTTTAATGTTTAGGGTTTAGGGTTTAGGGTTTAGGGTTTATGGGATTTTTAGGTTTTTATGGATTTGGGTTTAGGATTTTAGGATTTAGGGTTTAGGTTTATGGTTTAGGGTTTAGGGTTTAGTGTTTAGGGTATAGGGTTAAGGGTTTAGGGTTAGGTTTTAGGTTTAGGGTTTAGGGTTTAGAGTATAGGGTTTATGGGACAAGGCTTAGGGTTTATGGTTTTAGGGTTATAGGGTTTTAGGTTTTGGGTTTTAGGGTTTAGTGTTTAGGGTTTGGGGTTTTGGGTTTAAGGTTTACTGTTTAGTATTTAGGGTTTAGGGTTCAGGATTTAGGATTTAGGGTCTAGGGTTTAGGGTATACACTTTAGGGGTTAGGGTTTAGGGTTTAGGGTTTAGGGGTTAGGGTTTATGGTTTAGTATTTAGGGTTAAAGGGTTTTTGGTTTAGGTTTAGGGTTTAAGGTTTAGGGTTTATGGTTTAGGGTTAGGGATTAGGGCTTAGGGTTTAGGGTTAAGGATTTAGGGTTTAGGGTTTAGGGTTTAGGGTTAGGATTTAGGGTTTGGGTTTAGCTTTAGGGTTTAGTATTTAGGGTTTAGGGTTAATGGTTTAGGGATTAGGGTTTAGGGTTTAAGATTTAAGGGTTTAGTATTTAGAGTTTAGGGTTTTAGGGTCTAGAATTTAGGATTTAGGATTTAGGATCTAGGGTTTAAGCTTTAGGTGTTAGGGTTTATGGTTTAGGGTTGAAAGGTTTAGGGATAAGGGTTTGGGGTTTATGGTTTACGGCTTAGGGTTTAGGGTTTGGGGATTATGGTTTAAGGTTTAGGGTTTAGGGTTTAGGTTTAGGGTTTATGGGAGTTTTAGGGTTTTATGGATTCAGATTTAGGATTTTAGGATTTAGGGTTTATGGTTTAGGGTTAGCGTTTAGGGTTTAGGGTTTAGGTTTAGGGTTTAGGGTTTAGGGTTTAGGGTTTAGGGTTTAGGGTTTAGGGTTTAGGGTATAGCTTTAGTGTTTAGTATTTAGGGTTTAGGGTTAATGGTTTAGGGATTAGGGTTTAGGGTTTAGGGTTTAAGATTTAGGGTTTAGTATTTAGGGTTTAGGGTTTTAGGGTCTAAAATTTAGGATTTAGGATCTAGGGTTTAAGCTTTAGGGGTTAGGGTTTATGGTTTAGGGTTGAAAGGTTTAGGGATAAGGGTTTGGGGTTTATGGTTTATAGCTTAGGGTTTAGGGTTTGGGGTTTATGGTTTAAGATTTAGGGTTTAGGGTTTAGGTTTAGGGTTTATGGGAGTTTTAGGGTTTTATGGATTTGGGTTTAGGATTTTAGGGTTTAGGGTTTATGGTTTAGGGTTAGCGTTTAGGGTTTAGAGTTTATGGTTAGGGTTTAGAGTTTAGGGTTTAGGGTTTAGAGTATAGGGTTTATGGGACAGGACTTAGGGTTTATGGTTTTAGGGTTATAGGGTTTTAGGGTTGGGTGTTTAGGGTTTGGGGTTTAGGTTTTAAGGTTTAGGGTTTATGGGAGTTTTAGGGTTTTATGGATTTGTTTTTAGGATTTTAAGATTTAGGGTTTAGGGTTTATGGTTTAGGATTTAGGGTTTATGGTTTAGGATTTAGGGTTAGGTTTTAGGTTTAGGGTTTAGGATTTAGAGTATAGGGTTTATGGGATAGGGCTTAAGGTTTATGGTTTTAGGGTTATAGGGTTTTAGGTTTTGGGTTTTAAGGTTTAGTGTTTAGGGTTTGGGGTTTAGGGTTTAAGGTTTAGTGTTTAGTATTTAGAGTTTAGGATTTAGGATTTAGGGTCTATGGTTTAGGGTCTACACTTTAGGGGTTAGGGTTTAGGATTTAGGGTTAAGGGGTTAGGGTTTATGGTTTAGTGTTTAGGGTTAGAGGGTTTTGGGTTTTGGGTTTATGTTTAGGGTTTACGTTTAGGGATTAGAGATTAGGGATTAGGGTTTATGGTTTAGGGTTTAGGGTTTAGGGTTAAGGGTTTAGGATTTAGTATTTAGGGTTTAGGTTTAATGGTTTAGGGATTAGGGTTAAGGGTTTAGGGTTTAAGATTTAGGGTTTAGGGTTTATTGTTTAGGGTTTAGGGTTGAAAGGTTTAGGGATAAGGGTTTGGGGTTTATGGTTTACGGCTTAGGGTTTAGGGTTTGGGGTTTATGGTTTAAGATTTAGGGTTTATGGTTTAGGTTTAGGGTTTATGGGAGTCTTAGGGTTTTATGGATTTGGGTTTAGGATTTTAGGGTTTAGGATTTAGGGTTTATGGTATATGGTTTAGGGTTTAGGGTTAGCGTTTAGGGTTTATGGTTGGGGTTTATGGTTTAGGGTTTAGTGTTTAGGGTTTATGGTTTATGGTTTAGGGTTTAGGGTTTAGCTTTAGGGTTTAGTATTTAGGGTTTAGGGTTAATGGTTTAGGGATTAGGGTTTAGGGTTTAGGGTTTAAGATTTAGGGTTTAGTATTTAGGGTTTAGGGTTTTAGGGTCTAAAATTTAGGATTTAGGATCTAGGGTTTAAGCTTTAGGGGTTAGGGTTTATGGTTTAGGGTTGAAAGGTTTAGGGATAAGGGTTTGGGGTTTATGGTTTACAGCTTAGGGTTTAGGGTTTGGGGTTTATGGTTTAAGGTTTAGGGTTTAGGGTTTAGGGTTTAGGGTTTTGGGAGTTTTAGGGTTTTACTGATTTGGGTTTAGGATTTTAGGGTTTAGGGTTTAGGGATTATGGTTTAGGGTTTAACGTTTTGATTTTAGGGTTTAGGGTTTAGGGTTTAGGGTTTAGGGTTTAGGGTTAGGTTTTAGGTTTAGGATTTAGAGTATAGGGTTTATGGGACATGGTTTAGGGTTTATGGTTTTAGGGTTATAGGGTTTTAGGTTTTGGGTTTTAGGGTTTAGTGTTTAGGGTTTGGGGTTTAGGGTTTAAGGTTTAGGGTTTATGGGAGTTTTAGGGTTTTATGGATTTGGGTTTAGGATTTTAGGATTTAGGGTTTAGGGTTTATGGTTTAGGATTTAGGGTTTAGTGTTTAGGGTTTAAGGTTTAGGGTTAGGTTTTAGGTTTAGGGTTTAGGGGTTAGAGTATAGAGTTAATGGGACAGGGCTTAGGGTTTATGGTTTTAGGGTTATAGGGTTTTAGGTTTTGGGTTTTAGGGTTTAGTGTTTAGGGTTTGGGGTTTAGGGTTTAAGGTTTAGTGTTTAGTATTTAGAGTTTAGGATTTAGGATTTAGAGTCTATGGTTTAGGGTCTACACTTTAGGGGTTAGGGTTTAGGGTTTAGGGTTAAGGGGTTAGGGTTTATGGTTTAGTGTTTATGGTTAGAGGGTTTTGGGTTTTGTGTTTAGGTTTAGGGTTTAAGGTTTAGGTTTAAGGTTTAGGGATTAGGGATTAGGGATTAGGGTTTATGGTTTAGGGTTTAGGGTTTAGGGTTAAGGGTTTAGGTTAGGATTTAGTATTTAGGGTTTAGGGTTAATGGTTTAGGGATTAGGGATTGGGGTTTAGGGTTTAGGGTTTAAGATTTAGGGTTTAGGGTTTATGGTTTAGGGTTGAAAGGTTTAGGGATAAGGGTTTGGGGTTTATGGTTTACGGCTTAGGGTTTAGGGTTTTGGGTTTATGGTTTAAGATTTAGGGTTTATGGTTTAGGTTTAGGGTTTATGGGAGTTTTAGGGTTTTATGGATTTGGGTTTAAGATTTTAGGGTTTAGGATTTAGGGTTTATGGTTTATGGTTTATGGTTTAGGGGTTAGGGTTAGCGTTTAGGGTTTATGGTTTATGGTTGGGGTTTAGGGTTTAGGGTTTAGTGTTTAGGGTTTATGGTTTAGGGTTTAGGGTTTAGCTTTAGGGTTTAGTATTTAGGGTTTAGGGTTAATGGTTTAGGGATTAGGGTTTAGGGTTTAAGATTTAGGGTTTAGTATTTAGGGTTTAGGGTTTTAGGGTCTAAAATTTAGGATTTAGGATATAGGGTTTAAGCTTTAGGGGTTAGGGTTTATGGTTTAGGGTTGAAAGGTTTAGTGATAAGGGTTTGGGGTTTATGGTTTACATCTTAGGGTTTAGGGTTTGGGGTTTATGGTTTAAGGTTTAGGGTTTAGGGTTTAGGGTTTAGGGTTTTGGAAGTTTTAGGGTTTTATGGATTTGGGTTTAGGCTTTTAGGGTTTAGGGTTTAGGGAATATGGTTTAGGGTTTAGAGTTTAGGGTTTAGGGTTTAGGGTTAGGTTTTAGGTTTAGGGTTTAGAGTATAGGTTTTATGGGACAGGGCTTAGGGTTTATGGTTTTAGGGTTATATGGTTTTAGGTTTTGGGTTTTAGGGTTTAGTGTTTAGGGTTTGGGGTTTAGGGTTTAAGGTTTAGGGTTTATGGGAGTTTTAGGGTTTTATGGATTTGGGTTTAGGATTTTAGGATTTAGGGTTTATGGTTTATGGTTTAGGATTTAGGGTTTAGTGTTTAGGGTTTAGGGTTTAGGGTTAGGTTTTAAGTTTAGGGTTTAGGGTTTAGAGTATAGGGTGTATGGGACAGGGCTTAGGGTTTATGGTTTTAGGGTTATAGGGTTTTAGGTTTTGGGTTTTAGGGTTTAGTGTTTAGGGTTTAAGGTTTAGTGTTTAGTATTTAGGGTTTAGGATTTAGGATTTAGGGTCTATGGTTTAGGGTCTACACTTTAGGGGTTAGGGTTTAGGGTTTAGGGTTAAGGGGTTAGGGTTTATGGTTTAGTGTTTAGGGTTAGAGGGTTTTGGATTTAGGTTTAGAGTTTAAGGTTTAGGGTTTAGGTTTAGGGATTAGGGATTAGGGATTAAGGTTTAGGGTGTAGGGTTTAAGGTTTAGGGTTAAGGGTTTAGGTTTAGGATTTAATATTTAGGGTTTAGGGTTAATGGTTTAGGGATTAGGGTTTAGGGTTTAGGGTTTAAGATTTAGGGTTTAGGTTTGAAAGGTTTGGGGATAAGGGTTTGGGGTTTATGGTTTACGGCTTAGGGTTTATGGTTTAGGGTTTATGGTTTAAGATTTAGGGTTTAGGTTTAGGGTTTATGGGAGTTTTAGGGTTTTATGGATTTAGGTTTAGGATTTTAGGGTTTAGGATTTAGGGTTTAGGGTTTATGGTTTAGGGTTTAGGGTTAGCGTTTAGGGTTTATGGTTGGGGTTTAGGGTTTAAGATTTATGGTTTAGGGTTTAGGGTTTAAGATTTAGCTTTAGGGTTTAGTATTTAGGGTTTAGGGTTAATGGTTTAGGGATTAGGGTTTAGGGTTTAAGATTTAGGGTTTAGTATTTAGGGTTTAGGGTTTTAGGGTCTAAAATTTAGGATTTAGGATATAGGGTTTAAGCTTTAGGGGTTAGGGTTTATGGTTTAGGATTTAGGGTTTAAAGGTTTAGGGATAAGGGTTTGGGGATTATGGTTTAAGGCTTAGGGTTTAGGGTTTGGGGTTTATGGTTTAATGTTTAGGGTTTAGGGTTTATAGGAGTTTTAGGGTTTTATGGATTTGGGTTTAGGATTTTAGGATTTAGGGTTTAGGTTTATGGTTTAGGGTTATAGGGTTATAGGGTTTTAGGTTTTGGGTTTTAGGGTTTAGTGTTTAGGGTTTGGGGTTTAGGGTTTAAGGTTTAGGGTTTATGGGAGTTTTAGGGTTTTATGGATTTTGGTTTAGGATTTTAGGATTTAGGGTTTAGGGTTTAGGGTTTAGGGTTTAGGGTTTAGGGTTAGGGTTAGGGTTTAGGGTTTAGGGTTTAGGGTTTAGGGTTAAGTTTTAGGTTTAGGGTTTAGGGTTTAGAGTATAGGGTTTATGGGACAGGGCTTAGGGTTTATGGTTTTAGGGTTTTAGGTTTTGGGTTTTAGGGTTTAGTGTTTAGGGTTTGGGGTTTAGGGTTTAAGGTTTAGTGTTTAGTATTTAGAGTTTAGGATTTAGGATTTAGGGTCTATGGTTTAGGGTCTACACTTTAGGGGTTAGGGTTTAGGGTTTAGGGTTTAGGGTTAAGGGGTTTGGGTTTATGGTTTAGTGTTTAGGGTTAGAGGGTTTTGGGTTTTGGGTTTAGGTTTAGGGTTTAAGGTTTAGGGTTTAGGTTTAGGGATTAGGGATTAGGGATTAGGGTTTATGGTTTAGGGTTTAGGGTTTAGGGTTAAGGGTTTAGGTTTAGGATTTAGTATTTAGGGTTTAGGGTTAATGGTTTAGGGATTAGGGTTTAGGGTTTAGGGTTTAGGGTTTAAGATTTAGGGTTTAGGGTTTATGGTTTAGGGTTTCGGGTTGAAAGGTTTAGGGATAAGGGTTCGGGGTTTATGGTTTACGGCTTAAGGTTTAGGGTTTGGGGTTTGTGGTTTAAGATTTAGGGTTTATGGTTTAGGGTTTATGGGAGTTTTAGGGTTTTATGGATTTGGGTTTAGGATTTTAGGGTTTAGGATTTAGGGTTTATTGTTTATGGTTTAGGGTTTAGGGTTAGCATTTAGGGTTTAGGGTTTATGGTTGGGGTTTAGGGTTTAGGGTTTAGTGTTTAGGATTTATGGTTTATGGTTTAGGGTTTAGGGTTTAGCTTTAGGGTTTAGTATTTAGTGTTTAGGGTTAATGGTTTAGGGATTAGGGTTTAGGGTTTAAGATTTAGGGTTTAGTATTTAGGGTTTAAGGTTTTAGGGTCTAAAATTTAGGATTTAGGATCTATGGTTTAAGCTTTAGGGGTTAGGGTTTATGGTTTAGGGTTGAAAGGTTTAGGTATAAGGGTTTGGGGTTTATGGTGTACAGCTTAGGGTTTAGGGTTTGGGGTTTATGGTTTAAGGTTTTGGGTTTAGGGTTTTGGGTTTTGGGAGTTTTAGGGTTTTATGGATTTGGGTTTAGGATTTTAGGGTTTATGGTTTAGGGATTATGGTTTAGGGTTTAGTGTTTAGGGTTTAGGGTTTAGGGTTAGGTTTTAGGTTTAGGGTTTAGAGTATAGGGTTTATGGGACAGGGCTTAGGGTTTATGGTTTTAGTTTTATAGGGTTTTAGGTTTTGGGTTTTAAGGTTTAGTGTTTAGGGTTTGGGGTTTAGGGTTGAAGGTTTAGGGTTTATGGGAGTTTTAGGGTTTTATGGATTTGGGTTTAGGATTTTAGGATTTAGGGTTTATGATTTATGATTTAGGGTTTAGTGTTTAGGGTTTAGGGTTTAGGGTTAGGTTTTAAGTTTAGGGTTTAGAGTATAGCGTTTATGGGACAGGGCTTAGGGTTTATGGTTTTAGGGTTATAGGGTTTTTGGTTTTGGGTTTTAGGGTTTAGTGTTTAGGGTTTGGGGTTTAGGGTTTAAGGTTTAGTGTTTAGTATTTAGGGTTTAGGATTTAGGATTTAGGGTCTATGGTTTAGGGTCTACACTTTAGGGGTTAGGGTTTAGGGTTTAGGGTTAAGGGGTTAGGGTTTATGGTTTAGTGTTTAGGGTTAGAGGGTTTTGGGATTAGATTTAGAGTTTAAGGTTTAGGGTTTAGGTTTAGGGATTAGGGATTAGGGATTAGGGATTGGGGTTTATGGTTTAGGGTTTAGGGTTAAGCGTTTAGGTTTAGGATTTAGTATTTAGGGTTTAGGGTTAATGGTTTAGGGATTAGGGTTTAGGGTTTAGGGTTTAAGATTTAGGGTTTAGGGTTTATGGTTTAGGGTTTAGGGTTGAAAGGTTTAGGGCTTATGGTTTAAGATTTAGGGTTTAGGGTTTAGGTTTAGGGTTTATGGGAGTTTTAGTGTTTTATGGATTTAGGTTTAGGATTTTAGGGTTTAGGATTTAGGGTTTATGGTTTATGGTTTAGGGTTTAGGGTTAGCGTTTAGGGTTTATGGTTGGGGTTTAGTGTTTAGTGTTTAGGGTTTATGGTTTAGGGTTTATGGTTTAGCTTTAGGGTTTAGTATTTAGGGTTTAGGGTTAATGGTTTAGGGATTAGGGTTTAGGGTTTAAGATTTAGGGTTTAATATTTAGGGTTTAGGGTTTTAGGGTCTAAAATTTAGGATTTAGGATATAGGGTTTGAGCTTTAGGGGTTAGGGTTTATGGTTAAGGGTTTAGGGTTTAAAGGTTTAGGGATAAGGGTTTGGGGTTTATGGTTTAAGGCTTAGGGTTTAGGGTTTGGGGTTTATGGTTTAACGTTTAGGGTTTAGGGTTTATAGGAGTTTTAGGGTTTTATGGATTTGGGTTTAGAATTTTAGGATTTAGGGTTTAGGTTTATGGTTTATGGTTTAGGGTTTAGTGTTTAGGGTATAGGGTTTAGGTTTTAGGGTTAGGTTTTAGGTTTAAGGTTTAGGGTTTAGAGTATATGGTTTATGGGACAGGGCTTAGGGTGTATGGTTATAGGGTTATAGGGTTTTAGGTTTTGGGTTTTAGGGTTTAGTGTTTAGGGTTTGGGGTATATGGTTTAAGGTTTAGTGTTTAGTATTTAGGGTTTAAGGTTCAGGATTTAGGGTCTATGGTTTAGGGTCTACACTTTAGGGGTTAGGGTTTAGGGTTTAGGGTTTATGGTTTAGTGTTTAGGGTTAGAGGGTTTCGGGTTTAGGTTTAGGGTTTAAGGTTTAGGGTTTAGGGTTTAGGGTTTAGGTTTAGGGATTATGGTTTAGGGTTTAGGGTTTAGGGTTTATTGTTTAGGGTTAAGGGTTTAGGTTTAGGGTTTAGTATTTAGGGTTTAGGGTTAATGGATTAGGGATTAGGGTTTAGAGTTTAGGGTTTAAGATTTAGGGTTTAGTATTTAGGGTTTAGGGTTTTAGGGTCTAGAATTTAGGATTTAGGATCTAGGGTTTAAGCTTTAGGGGTTAGGGTTTATTGTTTAGGGTTTAGGGTTGAAAGGTTAAGGGATAAGGGTTTGGGGTTTATGGTTTACGGTTTAGGGTTTAGGGTTTGGGGTTTATGGTTTAAGATTTAGGGTTTAGTGTTTAGGTTTAGGGTTTATGGGAGTTTTAGGGTTTTATGGATTTGGGTTTAGGATTTTAGGGTTTAGGAGTTAGGGTTTATGGTTTATGGTTTATGGTTTTGGTAGTTTTAGAGTTTTATGGATTTGGGTTTAGGATTTAGGGTTTAGTATTTAGGGTTTAGGGTTTTAGGGGTAAAATTTAGGATTTAGGATCTAGGGTTTAAGCTTTAGGGGTTAGGGTTTATGGTTTAGGGTTTAGGGTTTAAAGGTTTAGGGATAAGGGTTTGGGGTTTATGGTTTAAGGCTTAGGGTTTAGGGTTTGGGGTTTATGGTTTAATGTTTAGGGTTTAGGGTTTAGGGTTTAGGGTTTATGGGAGTTTTAGGGTTTTATGGATTTGGGTTTAGGATTTTAGGATTTAGGGTTTAGGTTTATGGTTTAGGGTTTATGGTTTAGTGTTTAGGGTATAGGGTTTAGGGTTAGGTTTTA
This sequence comes from Vicia faba, assembly GCA_948472305.1. Classification (NCBI taxonomy): domain Eukaryota; kingdom Viridiplantae; phylum Streptophyta; class Magnoliopsida; order Fabales; family Fabaceae; genus Vicia; species Vicia faba. The sequence continues at coordinate 61,473,795 of OX451737.1, read as the reverse complement.
CGTGTAGGGTTTAGGGTTTAGAGTATAGGGTTTATGGGACAAGGCTTAGGGTTTATGGTTTTAGGGTTATATGGTTTTAGGTTTTGGGTTTTAGGGTTTAGTGTTTAGGATTTGGGGTTTTGGGTTTAAGGTTTAGTGTTTAGTATTTAGGGTTTAGAGTTCAGGATTTAGGATTTAGGGTCTAGGGTTTAGGGTCTACAATTTAGGGGTTAGGATTTAGGGTTTAGGGGTTAGGGTTTATGGTTTAGTGTTTAGGGTTAAAGGGTTTTGGGTTAAGGTTTAGGGTTTAAGGTTTAGGGTTTAGGGTTTAGGTTTAGGGATTAGGGTTTAGGGTTTAGGGTTTAGGATTTAGGGTTTAAGGTTTAAGGTTTAAGGTTTAGGGTTTAAGGTTTAGGGTTTAGGGTTAGGGTTTAGGGTTTAGGGTTTAGGGTTTAGGGTTAAGGGTTATGGGTTAAGGGTTTAGGGTTTTAGGTTTAGGGATTAGAGATTAGGGATTAGGGTTTATGGTTTAGGGTTTAGGGTTTAGGGTTTAGGGTTAAGGGTTTAGGGTTTAAGATTTTGGGTTTAGTATTTAGGGTTTAGGGTTAATGGTTTAGGGATTAGGGTTTAGGGTTTAGGGTTTAAGATTTAGGGTTTAGGGTTTATGGTTTAGGGTTTAGGGTTGAAAGGTTTAGGGATAAGGGTTTGGGGTTTATGGTTTACGGCTTAGGGTTTAGGGTTTGGGGTTTATGGTTTAAGATTTAGGGTTTAGGGTTTAGGTTTAGGGTTTATGGGAGTTTTAGGGTTTTATGGATTTAGGTTTAGGATTTTAGTGTTTAGGATTTAGGGTTTATGGTTTATGGTTTAGGCTTTAGGGTTAGCGTTTAGGGTTTATGGTTGGGGTTTAGGTTTTAGTGTTTAGGGTTTATGGTTTATGGTTTAGGGTTTATGGTTTTGCTTTAGGGTTTAGTATTTAGGGTTTAGGGTTAATGGTTTAGGGATTAGGGTTTAGGGTTTAAGATTTAGGGTTTAGTATTTAGGGTTTAGGGTTTTAGGGTCTAAAATTTAGGATTTAGGATATAGGGTTTGAGCTTTAGGGGTTAGGGTTTATGGTTAAGGGTTTAGGGTTTAAAGGTTTAGGGATAAGGGTTTGGGGTTTATGGTTTAAGGCTTAGGGTTTAGGGTTTGGGGTTTATGGTTTAACGTTTAGGGTTTAGGGTTTATAGGAGTTTTAGGGTTTTATGGATTTGGGTTTAGAATTTTAGGATTTAGGGTTTAGGTTTATGGTTTATGGTTTAGGGTTTAGTGTTTAGGGTATAGGGTTTAGGGTTTAGGGTTAGGTTTTAGGTTTAAGGTTTAGGGTTTAGAGTATATGGTTTATGGGACAGGGCTTAGGGTTTATGGTTATAGGGTTATAGGGTTTTAGGTTTTGGGTTTTAGGGTTTAGTGTTTAGGGTTTGGGGTATAGGGTTTAAGGTTTAGTGTTTAGTATTTAGGGTTTAAGGTTCAGGATTTAGGGTCTATGGTTTAGGGTCTACACTTTAGGGGTTAAGGTTTAGGGTTTAGGGTTTATGGTTTAGTGTTTAGGGTTAGAGGGTTTTGGGTTTAGGTTTAGGGTTTAAGGTTTAGGGTTTAGGGTTTAGGGTTTAGGTTTAGGGATTATGGTTTAGGGTTTAGGGTTTAGGGTTTATTGTTTAGGGTTAAGGGTTTAGGTTTAGGGTTTAGTATTTAGGGTTTAGGGTTAATGGTTTAGGGATTAAGGTTTAGAGTTTAGGGTTTAAGATTTAGGGTTTAGTATTTAGGGTTTAGGGTTTTAGGGTCTAGAATTTAGGATTTAGGATCCAGGGTTTAAGCTTTAGGGGTTAGGGTTTATTATTTAGGGTTTAGGGTTGAAAGGTTTAGGGATAAGGGTTTGGGGTTTATGGTTTATGGCTTAGGGTTTACGGTTTGGGGTTTATGGTTTAAGATTTAGGGTTTAGTGTTTAGGTTTAGGGTTTATGGGAGTTTTAGGGTTTTATGGATTTGGGTTTAGGATTTTAGGGTTTAGGAGTT